>JNEM01008498.1:0-12029 GCA_000697335.1 Conidiobolus incongruus B7586
ATATTTATTCATTTCAAACTAATAATATGTTTGAAAAATCAGAAATTAAAAAATTTCCCATTATTTCAAATTCAAGGTAATAGACTAATATTTATAAATTGTTTTTTTTATATATTAAAGGTTAAATCTTGAATGTAATTATATTATTGGCAATGTAAAATAATTAAAATGGCAAGCTGTATCAGATTCAATACAGATTAAAATCAATATAAAGCAGTCAAATATTGAATAATTATTAACAATAAATTGGAATAACATTAATGATAAAATATTAAAGGGATTAATAAAGGATGCAGACTTGGTATCAAAAGAAAGATATTGGGTTTGATGTGACAAAATAAAAATCAGATTAATTAAATATAAAGTTCAGTTTTGATAATATAAAGATGTAGCAAGCAGTTGTCAATAGTCTGATCATATAGATATAGTAATAGTCTAAAATATTCTAGAGATGAAATAGGAAAAATGAAAATGATATAGATTAAATAAAGTTTTAAAATTAAAGAGAAAAAGTTTTATATATATAAAAGTACCTTTACTACACTCAATTTTAATGTAATTGGCGAAGAAATGATAGTTAATATGGCAAATTGGAGAAAAGAGATTAGAAGCACTTGCGGTGGACAATGGAGGGACCAGCTTCGTCGTATTCTTGTTTGGAGATCCAGAGTTGTTGGAAAGTGGTGAGAGAAGCCAAGATGGAACCACCGATCCAGACAGAGTATTTACGTTCAGGAGGAGCAACGATCTTGATCTTCATAGAAGAAGGAGCAAGAGCAGTGATTTCCTTTTGCATACGGTCAGCAATACCGGGGTACATAGTGGTACCACCAGACATGACAATGTTTTGGTACAAGTCCTTACGGATATCAACATCACACTTCATGATGGAGTTGTAGGTGGTTTCGTGAATACCAACAGCTTCCAAACCAAGGAAGGAAGGTTGGAAAAGAGCTTCGGGAGCTTGGAAACGTTCAGCACCAACGGTGATAATTTGACCGTCAGGAAGTTCATAGCTCTTTTCAACGCTGCTGGTAGCTTCAGCAGTGTTTAATTCTTGTTCATAGTCAAGAGCAACATAACATAACTTTTCTTTGATGTCACGAACGATTTCACGTTCAGCAGAGGTAGTGAAAGAGTGACCACGTTCAGTTAAGAGCTTGGTTAGACGCTCAGTGATATCACGACCAGCCAAGTCGAGACGAAGGATAGCGTGAGGAAGAGCGTAACCTTCGTAAATGGGAACGGTGTGAGTGACACCATCACCAGAATCTAAAACGATACCAGTGGTACGACCGGAAGCGTAAAGAGAAAGGACGGCTTGAATAGCGACGTAGAAAGCGGGAACGTTGAAAGTTTCGAAGAGAATTTGAGTCATCTTTTCACGGTTAGATTTGGGGTTATGAGGAGCTTCAGTTAAAAGAGCAGGATGTTCTTCGGGAGCGACACGAAGTTCGTTGTAGAAAGTGTGATGCCAAATCTTTTCCATATCATCCCAGTTGGTAACAATACCGTGTTCAATGGGGTATTTAAGAGTAAGGATACCTCTCTTAGATTGAGCTTCATCACCGACGTAAGAGTCTTTTTGACCCATACCAACCATAATACCTCTATGACGGGGACGACCGACAATAGAAGGGAAAACCTATAATAGGAGGGATTAGAATTGATGGAAAAAAAATTAAAGATGGAGTAGGATATATATATATATATATATCCAATATATTGAGATGAAATACTTACAGCACGGGGGGCATCATCACCACCAAAACCGGCCTTACACATTCCGGATCCGTTATCAATAACCAACTATAATGAAAAGGGAAGGTTAGTAAACTCATCAGAACTTACGGAAGCAGGTGAATAGAAGCTATATTTCTACTGATTGAACCATCACTTGAGAATAAGAACTCAATCAGTTGAAAGAAAACAACTAACATAGACTAGAAAAGTTGAGTGAGAATTGAAAGTGTTACTTACAGCAGCGACTTCGTCTTCCATAGTAGATAATTAGATTTACAATCAAACAATTAGATAATCAAAAGAAGAGAGCTGGACACTGACTAGCTATTTATATTTTGTTGAAAAAGTCCCAAATTTTTTAAATAATCAATAAATTCTATTCACTTTCTACACTCAATTTGGTCATAAATTTGTGATATTCCAATTTTGAATTCAATTTCTTGGATTAAATCCATCATTGTTAATATTATTGTTGACATCATAGTTTATTCTTATTGGACAATGATATCTATAATTGATTTTAATTGGCTTATTGATAATACTTGATTTATTAATCATTTTAAATTGTAAGTATACCAATCATGACAACAATTAAAATATCTTGGGAAATATATTAATTTTATTGGTTGAGAGAGACTAAGAAAACCAAGCAATTGGCTATCTTCATCTCGAAGAATTCAATTATATGACGTAAACCCTAATTACATTCAGATGAATCAATGATGAATAATAGGTTAAATATTAATTCTTATAGTGGGTAAGCCTAGATAAATTAATCAAAGAGTAAATACTGATTTTATAAGTGATACCGGTGATAAAATCATTTTTGAATATTTTTTTAATAAATGACAACTTGGTAATACTCATTATATATTAAACTGAAAGCAATTTCAACTTCAATCTTATTATCTGGGCAAAAACATCCACCAATCAGATTGATTCACATCAGTCCTCATAAGCCAATAATTCCATTTTTATAGTTAATTTGACAATATAGAAAATAAATAATTACAATATTTAATTTCTAATATAATAAGTAAATTTGAATGAGTAAATCTACGCAGTATCTTAAATTTGACTAATTTCTAAACATATGGATAATATGACAATATTTTTGGTTATTTGACTGTGAATATCAAATTTGATCATAATTTAAAGTTGACATTTTGTTGTGTTTTAAATTCATTTAACTTAATTCAATTGATCCAATTGTTGATAATTTAAATTTAAGCTTGGTATAAGTTTATGAATCGAATTATAATCATTTAAATTTTTTATAAATCACAAATAAATAGCAATATATGAGTAATCCTTGGTAACTTGTCAATATATTTAATAAAAGCAATTTACTTCATGTGGTAAACGCTTTTGAATAACAATGATTTAAATTAAATATTTTTCCATTTTAATTGGTTTAACATCACATCAATAGAACTGAAATTAACACTTCGACTTTAGTTTATATTTATTTTTAACTCAATTAATGAGTAAATTTTAAGTGATACTAAAGTTATTATTAGAAAGTGAGCCATATTATTCTAAAGTGGTATTAATGATGATAAATCCTTTTATTGTTAAACTTAGCTGATCGTGTTTAATCACTTCTGTTGCAGATTAAATCAATATCAATAGATTCCATTTAAATGATACTGAGAATAATAATTCTAGCAATATTCGGATGATATAAGATTAAGATTAAATTTTCATGTAAATGGTAAATTTAAATGAAAATTTCAACAATGACAAAATATTTTATTTAAATAATTTATTACTTCTTGGAGTTCTTGGATTTTAACTTTCAAATATGTATTGAATCCTTATGCCAATATTTATCTATGTTTAATCAAAAGTATTCAAATACGTAGTTTCATTATTGGTTTAATGTGGTTTGAAATGACTTAAGGATTACTTCATCCTTAAATAGTTGTTCATAATAAGTGACAGTCCCATAAATTTATAAAGTAATTTATATGACATGGATTAATTATTGAATGTATAATCTAATCCAAATTTATTCAATAATCTGTTTACATCTTAATTACTTAATAAATCAAACTAATTTATAATTTTAATACCTATTCTTATTGATTAAGGTATTCATTATTCCATTGTTAACGTAAATAATATCATATTTGATTTTTGAAATTAAAATAGTGATTAGTATTATAAAGGATGATAAATTCATTCACTAATGCTCGTTATGTCGACAGAGATAAAGCTGAAAAGGAATTAGCTCAACATATTCAAAAGGCTACAACCCCCGATGAAACTCCTCCTAAACAAAAACACGTAAGAGGCTGTATCGTATTTACTTGGGATTTTAAAACTTCCACCTCTTTCTGGCACGGTATTCAAGTTCAGCCTTTAGCTGACGAAATTCAATGTTTTAAGGCTCTCATCATTATTCATAAAGTGATCCACGGAGGTCATCCTAACGTAATTTATACTTTTTAAAATTTTAGTAAGGTTTTGACTTCTTATAATCATTAATTTAGGTCTTGAAAGAATCTTTTGCTCAGATGAATTTTATAAGGAATTTGAGCAGAAATGCTTATTCCAACGATGCTTATGGTAAAATTGAATATTATTTATTTTAATCAATTATATGAATTTTTGAATATTAGGTTATGGGCCATTAATTAGAGGTTATGTTGCCTACATTATTTCTAAACTGGAATTTCATCGCATGAACACTGAATTCAATGCAAGTTTCGACTATAAGGAATACATTTCACTTAAAGGAACCAATGATCCTAACGAAGGTTATGAAAAGATTCAACAATTGATGGATCTTCAAGACAAGCAAGAACAATTCCATAAGATGGTCTTACATAGTTTGATGGGTTCTCCATTAAACGAATGTAAAATCAGTTCTCTCGTTCCGTTGGTTGAAGAAAGTTATGGAATTTATACCTTTATCAAGAGCATGTTGACTGCTATGCACAAACAAGTTGAATCTCATGATGCCCTTGCTCCATTGAGACACAAATTCAACAACCAACACTACAACCTTCGCAAATTCTACTATGAATGCTCTCAAATCCGCTTCCTGACTAGCTTGATTGAAATTCCCGTATTACCTCAAGATCCCCCTCAATTTATTGAAGGTGAACATTTAATGAGAAATCAGGTAGCAACACCCCCTGCTCCTCCTCCGATAACTCCCACCCCTCAGGTCGATTTCTTCATGGAACAGAGATTGGAAATGGAACGTCAACAGCAGTTGGAAAGAGAGCGAGCACTTGAACAGCAACGTCAGCTCGAATTACAACGTCAGCAACAACAAAGAGAATATGAAGAACAATTACGTCTCCAGCGTCAACGTGAAGAAATGGAACGTCAACAAATGCTCCAAAACCAAATGCAAACCCAAGTCCATGGCCGCATTCAAGAGCTAGAATATGAAACATTTAACCTCAAGAATCAACACGAGCGTGACCAGATGACTTTATCTTCTTACCAACAGAAGATGAACAATCTCGAACAACAAATGTCCCAAATGACCATTGATTACAATCACAGAGAAGCCAATCAAGCCAATATCGTCAAGAGTTTAGAAGATCAAGTTAACATGTGGAAATCCAAATACGAATCCCTCGCTAAATTGTATGCCACTCTTCGTCAAGAACATTTGGACTTGCTTAAAAAATATAAGGAGGTATCTTCCAAGGTTAATCAAGCCGATCAAGCTATCCAGTCCATGAACGTCATGAAACAAGATGTGCAAGCCAAGCATGCTGAGTTACTAAATGCGCAAGCCGATCGTGATCGCGTGAGAGCTGAAATGGATAGACTACGCACTTTCCAACAAGCTGAAATTGATCGTTTGAGAAGGGAATTGGATGAAAGCAATAACAAAATTAATGATATTGGAAGAGTAATTTATTATATTATGTATAAATTTATATTTATCCTAACAATTAACTGGTTGAATAGTCCAAGGGTGAAGAAGTTTCACGAATTATCACTCAATTTAATAATGAAAAATCAGATTTGGAACGCAAGTTAACTGTAAGTTTTTATCAATGGATATTGATAATTTTTTAATAATAATGAATATAGGATCAACAAGCCTTAGTCATGGATTTACAAAATCAACTTGACTCTTCCAGACGAGAATTAGATACCCTGAAAATCACTAAAGATGAAGAAATTGCTGTTTTACAAGCTGGTATGGATCAAACTTTGCTCGCTTTACAACAAGTTCAAGAGGTAAATTATTTTTTCCATAACTAATTTACAGTATTAATTTCAACATTAGAATACATCCGAATCTGAAAGTACCCTTCAAAGAAAATTGGCCAGTTTGCAAACTACCAATGCTGCCAAATTGAACAAAATCCTGGACAGCATTTTCCAAAGTTGTATCGACAAGATCAATCTCTCTGTATTCGAATTGGAATCAGCGGGAGCTCCCGGAAATGTTCACTCAACCCCTGAATCCACATTAACTTTGATCGAAGGTGTGAACACTGCTTCAAACGACTTCGCCTCAGTCATGTTCAAATTCTTTAGTGAGCAAGCTGAACATCACGAAGTCATTTCTAGTGCCATCAACTTCTCTCAATTGATTAGTCAACTTTTATTTGAAACTAAGGGTGTCACTAGATTGGCTAATGATCAAATTGTCGATGAATTGATTCAATCTGGCGTTCACGTTGGTCGCAACTCTCAACATTTCTTCGGTGCCATCATTTCTTCCAAATTATTATCTGTTCCCGTGACTCAACGTCCTGATGTTGTTGCTAGAGCCAACCAAGATGTCCAAGCTTGCTTGACTAAGGTTTCAACTATTGTCGAACAATTGGTCGTTAAGGAGGCTAGTGCAGTTACTTTATCTTCAGAAGATGAAGTTGGTGATGTTGTCGAACGTGAAATGCGCAATGCTGCTAAGGCCATTAACGATGCCGCCTCTCGCCTAGAAGAATTGATGAAAGCTCCTTCCGATCCTACTATGTCCCATCTCGATCGCCAAGTCCACTCTGCTATTCTTGATTCCGCTCTTGCTATTACCAATGCTATTGGTCGTTTGATTCAATGTGCCACTCAATCTCAACAAGAAATTGTTGCTCAGGGCAAAGGTGCTAGTACCAATGCTGCTTTCTATAAGAAGAATAACAGATGGACCGAAGGTCTTATTTCCGCTGCCAAGGCTGTTGCCATGGCTACCAACCTGTTAGTTGAAACCGCTGACGGTGTCATCCACGGAACTCACAGCTTGGAACAATTAATCGTAGCCTCAAATCAAGTTGCTGCGGCCACAGCCCAACTCGTCGCCGCCTCCCGTGTCAAGGCTGATCTCCACTCCAAGACTCAACAGCGACTCGAAGAAGCTTCTAAGGAAGTCACAAACGCCTCCAAAGCACTCGTCAAAGCGGTCAAGGCAATTGCGGCCAAACAGCTCAAGGACAAGGAAGCAGTCGACTACAGCAAATTTGCAGCCCACGAATTCAAGGTGAAGGAAATGGAGAAGCAGGTTGAAATTCTCAAACTCGAAAAAGAACTCACCAACGCTCGCGAACAGCTAGCCGAAATGAGGAAATTTAGCTACCACAATGACGAGGAGGACTACGAGCATATATAATCATTATTATAGGGGCCTGTTTTTTTTGTTTAGTATTAATATAAAATGAATTTATTTGATTAATAATTTCTCTGTTTGAATGTTATTTTCTTAGTGTATTTTTTAATTAACATTTCAATATGACATTGTCAACATTTATTTGTTTAATTTTAAATTTAATCATTTCAATATACCAATTTATTTTTATTAATGTTTTGATTTAAAATTTTAATATTTTTTATAATAAATTTTATGAAAATGTTTAGTAAATATATATATATATATACATTGTTGTACTATTATATTTACCATTAAATTCATTCAAAAATATTTTTTAATTTTCAAATTATTTTAATTGATTAACAAATTAATCAATTTTTAATCTGTAACCTTACATCATCAATATTTTAATTATTTGTTAAAATAATAATGTTAAATTTATTAATCCAATTACCAACACTTCCAGTTCCTCTTTACCTTTATCTCTTTTTAATTTAGCTCTTTTAGTCTATCTATTTTACATCAATATTGGTTTATCTATTAATTACATTTAATACCTCTTACTTAGTATTTTGCACTTTGAGCGTGATACAAATTACGGAGATAGGTTGAATGATTTCATTCGAGTTTAATTAAGTTTTGTGACATGGTTTGTGTTTTTGAGAGATTATTTCTAGTTGAATATTGTAATCGTTTGAATATGTGATATGTGGATTATATTTTTTTATAAAATTTAATATGATATCATATAGCAAGATAAGATATATCAAAGGATATTGTTTTATACCCTTGATTAATTTATTGAAACATATCGGAAGTTTAATAATTTTTCTCTATTGAAATTTTTATCATCATTTTTGTGAGTTGAATTAATTAATTGAGTTTGAATGATATGCAAAAAATAAAATCACAATTTTTCAATTTTATTTAATATAATCTTTGTTGTAATAAATATATTCAATCATTAATATATAGTCTTAATTATTATAATATTTTATATATATTTCAATTTTATAACAGTTTATTCAATTATTAACGTATATCTCCCAATTAATGATTTAAAACAAATCCAAAAATCAACTAAAATGTTAAACAACTCAAAAATTTTTTTTATGTCAAATCCAAAAATTAATATTATTAGTAAACAATTGTAAATTTTAAAAATTGTTTCTTAGACTCTAAGAGTTAATTATTTTGTACTTTTAAGTTTTTTTCTGCTATATTTAATATTATAATTAAAATTATTTTGTTAAGATGATGACAACTATTTTACAAAACCTATTAAATTGGCTGAGGTCCCTCTTCTTCAAGGAGGAGATGGAACTCACTTTGGTAGGTTTGCAAAATTCCGGCAAAACTACTTTGGTTAACGTTATTGCTGTATGTTTAATGTTATTTAAAGTGTTGAAGTTACTAATAGAGGTTTTTAGAGTGGCCAATTTACAGAAGATATGATACCAACCGTTGGGTTTAATATGCGAAAAGTTACCAAGGGTAACGTTACAATGAAACTTTGGGACATCGGTGGTCAACCTCGATTTCGTTCTATGTGGGCTAGATATTGTAGGGGGGTTAACGCTATTGTGTAAGTCTCTAAATTCTTATTAATTTATCTTAATTCTTATTTTTACTTTAGGTTTGTTATTGACGCCGCAGACCACGATAAATTAGAAGCCGCACGCTCCGAATTACAGAATTTATTAGAGAAGCCTCAACTCGCTAATATTCCAGTACTGGTACTTGGTAATAAGAATGACTTGCCTAAGGCTTTGTCTGTAGAGCAGTTAATAGATAAAATGTAAGTTAATTGACCATATTGAATTGGTTTTAAATTTAGGTTATTTACTCTAATATTGATATACTTTTATATTTGAATTAATATACTAAAACTTATGTTTAGGCAATTAAAGTCAATTCACAACAGAGAAGTATCTTGTTATTCCATCTCGGCGAAAAACCAAGTGAATATTGATATGACCCTACAGTGGTTAATTAAGCATGCGGGCTCGGGCCGCTAATTCCTTCTTTTCCCCTACTATCTACCAATTGTACTTTATCACTCACCAGTAAGCAGTAGTTTTTTAAAATTACTGCCAGTTCAAATATTTTATTCTCTATCCTTTTATTGCTACCACTTTCTATTTGGAATAAGCCCTTATTCCAAACACCTTCCATTCTATACCCTTACCTCCTCATATCCGCTTTCGCCGGTTAATTATTTCAAAACTCAAACAGCCCACTTTTCATAGCCCCTTGTCCAACATCGCACCCTCCAAGTATTGTGACCACTCTTTATACGATGCCGTTCCCACCTCCAAGCCAGTCAGCCAGCCAGCCAGCCAACCAACCAAGCAGTCATTTAGTTAGTTCCAAACCCAACAACCAATATAACAGATCAAAGTACCGACAATCATTTCAATCAGAAGCTTACCAATATCTAGTTCAAAATTTTTTTACTTACAATTCAATCCTCCTACGATAATAATTATTTTTACATTAATATTATTATTAAGATTTTTGGTTTTTGATTTTGAGTCTTTTTGTTAATTGTTAATAGATCTTCACTCTCTCCTCCACATAAACTTTTTACATACTTTTTTGAGTTTGTTTTTATTAATTTTTTTAATATTCTAAATTTCAAGTATTAAATTGGTTATATAATAGAATTCAAAAGTTCTCTATGATTATCCAATTACTCAACTTAGTTTATTTTGTAAAGTCATAATAATCGATTTTCAATATCTTTTTTCAATTAATGATTTATCCTTTTTCATTATACTTAATCTTTCAATTAACATAAATACAATATTATATAATATTTCAAATATTGAATTAATTTCAATATAATAAATATCCATCCTGGTTTGTTATTTTAATTTCCATTAGATCTGATATTTAGTTCAATATATCAATATTAAATTCTTTCTGATCATTTTCCATTATATCAATTATAAATACTTTATTGATGTAGTTAATTTCGAAATTTGAATGTTCTTATCTGTTTTTTAATATAGTATTTTTAATTAATAATTAGCCAATGGTAATGTTTCAATTTATTTAAAATTAGAAAAGAATTTCTAATTTTGATTGCTTAATTTATTAATTATTTCATAATTTTTCTAATTACAGAGTCACACATTTTCAATTATTAATTTTTGTTCTTATTCAATTTTATAAAATATGATAATTAATAAATGAATTATAAAATAATATTTAAAATATTGATATTTCATTGTATTATAAGTTGTTTTTTAAAAAGGATATTACATCATAATTATTTTATCACTCAATAATCTAGTTAAATTTCTCAAAAATATATTAGTTTATATAAAAATAATTCTAAAATTATTATTACATACTTCAATGAGATCATTATATCAAAAATTTACATAATCATATTAATTGGTAAAACAATTATTATAAACAATTATATTATTATTTGCTTTTAATTTTTAACAAATGATTTTGTCATATATTAAAATTACTCAATACCAACAATTTGAAGATTCAATTTAATTTATTTAAAAATTTATTTAATACAATTAAATCAGAATTTTCATAATTTGAATATGCAATATATGTAATCGATTAATGTTTCTCATATAATTGATTTATATTATTAATTTATATTAGTGGTAGTTTGTTTGAATTATTTATTGTATGATTTTTACCTCTAAAATCAAGGATAAATATTATTTAAATTGAAATTAAAATTATTTTAACATTATTACTATAAACTTTTTATTCGAATTAACTCTTAATGCTTTATATAAAACAATGATATATATTTAATGTATATCAATCCTTTATGTTTTAATATATGGTAATTGATATTTTATTTTTCATTCTTTTTACTGACTTTAATTCACTTATTAACTATATTTATATCATAATTTATATTATAAATTTTATTCGGAATCACTTTTATCATTATTTGTATTACTTGACTATAATTCAAAAATTACCAAATAATATTTGAAATTTTCAAATATTAATTGCAATCTATAATGGTCAATAGTTAAAATTAGAAATTTCTTAAAACACAAAAGTATAAACTTATTATCAATACTATATGACTAAATTTCTTATGAATCACTTTTGAAGAAAAAACTAATTATTAAAATAAAATATATTGGATTCATTTATAATAAAATATTTAGAACTATAAATAAATATGCCAAGCTGAGAGTTAAATGGTTTATTATTACACTTATCATAATTAGTTAATGGTCAATTTTAATAAAAATAAAAATATATCTGGATTTTAGTGGATAAAACCCTGCTTACCTAATGCATTCAAATATATCTGTAAAATTAATTTTTTTATTATATTTTTTACCTATTTATTAATATAGATAGTTATTGTGAAAAATATAATTATCAATATGTTATTATTATTAATTACTAAAAAATTAACATTAAATTGGCAAATTTTAATTAAAATATATTATAATGAATTAATTAAACAAAGCATATTAGAATATTATTAATTAATAAATTAGATTTGATATTAACATTTTTGATATTAATAAGCAAAAATTTATATAAATATAGTTTAAAATTTGGTTTTATGATAACTTAAATCTTATATTATATTTCTATAATCAAGAATAAGTTTGTATTATTGAATATATTTAAAATCAAATTCTAGATTTTTATTCAAGTTTTGAGACTTAATAAGTCTGATTTTATAATAAATTTAAATTTATAGTAATAGATTATA
>JNEM01008501.1:0-25816 GCA_000697335.1 Conidiobolus incongruus B7586
TTTCTTCAAGCGTTCTAAATCTTCACGGAGCTTGTTGTCCAAACCGTTGGACAAGAGTTGAGAGTAGGTACCGTCAACAATATCCTTTTGTCTGTTAAGGAAATATTTGGGGATGTTGAATTGTAAGGGGTTTTGGATGATGTTGACAATGCGTTCCAATTCTTCGTTGGTACATTCACCGGCACGCTTGTTCAAATCGACATCAGCCTTCTTGCAAACCAAGTTGGAGTAACGGCGACCAACACCCTTGATGGCGGTCAAGGCATACATGATCTTTTGCTTACCCTCAACGTTGGTGTTGAGAAGACGCAAAATATGAGTGAAGTTAGAGCTGTCGGAAACGACCAAAGACTAAATTATCAAATGTGATTTAGTAAATTGCTTGATAACATGATGAGTGAAAAAGATTGAATGAGTAGTAAATGTATATTGATCAACATAACATAGAGTCTGTTTTGTCTAGGATAACCGAATGGTTGCTTTGTTTAAAGTATTATAAGGTATTCATTTTGATAATTTTATTCTCATTATTGATTTGAATTATGATCTTTTTTTGATATTTTCATGTATTATATTGTATTAAATTCTGTTGTATAATTAATTATTATTAATGAAATATGGTTCTTACCATATTTGCTATCGTAATATGCTGGAAAAAGAGGGAATCAGCATCTTATAACACAATTTAAAAATACACTCTATATTTTACTTTCAATTCCCCCCTGATCAACTTAACAAAATTTTCAATTGTGGTAAAAATTGTATGATTTCATTCGAATCATTGAATCTTCGAATCGAATCCAATTTTTATTAATTCATTATTATTATGGATTAGTTAAAATTTTATTAATTATTTTATGACATATTATTAAATATAATATTTATTAATATTTTCAAATAGTGAACCCGAATCTTTATTAATCTTAATATATTATTTGTAATAAAAAAAATATAAGGAGTTAATTTTGCAAGTTATTATCATAGGGTATATTTCAAATAAATTTCATCATTTTTTTTTCAATTTTATAATTAAAAATTAATAATAAGTAATAATAAATTTATATATAAAAATGATTTTAATAAATAATTAAATAATAGTTAATAATAATTTAACTTTAATCAATAAAAATCCGATTAAAAAAATCAAAATAAAAAAATATATTAAATTTCCATAAATTAAAAAAGTTAATATACTTTATACAATTATTAAATTTTATATAATTTAAATCATTTCAATAATAATAAATATGTAATATTAATAAATAATTTACTTAGAGATAGCTATATTAGATTATTATACAATATTAATGTTTATTATCAAAATAAAAGTTTAAATTATTTGGGATCCTGAGATGGTTGATAGTGATAAAGTGGTAAATCCAGTAAAATCCAAGTTTTGACAAATTTGGGTAGATGATAATAGAAGGAATTAGGCAGCGGAATGAGGGGGGAGGTAGATTGAGTGTAATATTGATACTTTTCAAATTGATTTGTTTCAATAAACTGTTGCTCCTTCTTAGGTTCAGTGATAGGTATTCCGCTCATAAATAGAAGTGTAAAGCTGATGAATAATGGGCTTAGTACACCGATATATCCAATGTTATCATTGTGAGATGCAATGGAACTAATTGACATTAAATAGAATCCCCACCTATTAATTATCAAAAATTAATTAGTTTTGGTATTTATAAGGTGTCAATATAGCTTACCATAATACAATTTCAGCAAAATAATTAGGATGTCTACTGTATTTCCATAAACCAGTTTGAATAAGATCGAATTCACTCTTTCTATTCAATCTGTAAGATAATCTTTCAAAATCACATACTGTAGTAATGCCAAATCCAATAATGAATAAAATAAATCCAATAATGTCTGTGGCTGATCCAAAGTTACTAGGAGTTAGAGAGTAGTTGGGAGAGTTGGTGAATACGATGGGGAAACTTAGTAAAAAAGCACCGATGGATTGGACAATCCAGTATAGGGAAAATTTGAAGAAATGGGGACGAACTCCATCAAATCTCCAATCTTTCTTAGTAACAATTATTCTGTAAAATGTGAATACTAAATAAAAAATAATTAATATATATTATTCAATATATATATATATATGTATTCGCATAATTACATCCAAATCGAAGCCCCCAAACGGTAGCGCAAATAGTAATAATAATTTGTCTAGAATTATATAACTATAGAGTATGGTTAGTTTTATATACAGTGATAGATATATTGGTTTAGATTACTTGATTTAAACCAAATGTAAGTAAAGCTACAGCTGCTATGTTGAGTCCAGCTGCTAGATCAGTAAGTATATCAGTTTGATTCAAGTAGGCGAGGATAAAAGAAGAAAACTCAATCGCAACAGTAACAATTATACTGATGGATAAGTAGTAGTTGTCAAGTACTGTGATACTCATTGTTAATTATTGACTGCTAAAGAATGGAATAGATTGAGGGTATTTATATAGAGTAGGACTATTTTGTTTGTTTTAGGTATAGATTTAATGTTAAATTTTCCCCTATTTGAATGGAGAATAAGGCGTTTTCAATTTAGTTAAATCGGTTGAATGAAATTATTTAGCAATCAAATTTATACTAGCAATATTTGTTATGATGAATTAAATTAATCAGGATATATTAAAATATAACAGATGATGAACTTTAATGGTTTTGAGTAATTCTTATGATACAATATAATATTTTGAATATTAATTTAATAATATTAGCAATGTTCAATGTGGTGTTGTATTAGTCAAAAGATTGAGTATAAAAAACCAATATCGTATTTAAATAAATAAAAATGCAGTATTAAAAATTTTTGACAAAATGTCTAAGGGATTTTGAAAATCATTGCCTCGAAATTTAAAGATTCTTTACTTTTGATTTCATCAAACTAATTAAAATTTGCTTTTTTGGGTAACTACTTTGATTCCAAATCAATTGAGCTAAACAGGTAATTTCTTTAATATATTAAGATTGATCTTTAATCATCTCCTGATGTATAATAATTGTATTAAGGGGATCTAATATCTCCATGTTTATTGATTTAGATTTTAATTTGTTATTTAATGCTCAAATAAATTATTAGCGAATAGATAACGTGTTTTATAAAAATTATTTAAATGGCTTAGTAATAAGCAGATAGATATATCGTTTTTAATTAGTATTTAAAAGATATATTTTGTTTAAGTTAATAAGATGAATACCTAAATTTATTTTGCTGATAATTTGATTAGGATAATTCAGATTATTACATTGATATAAAATAAATTTACATAGAATTTTCGAGTATATGTTAGATATTTTGAAAAAGATTTAAACAGTTTGAATAATATATTTTATTGCTTCATTATTATGACAACAATGGCTAGCTTTTTCAGGAAAACAGTATACATTGAATATTACATTTGTAATCAAATTATTTTAAATTGAGAATTTTTTAATCAAAATAAGTTACTTATTCATATTAAAATGTTAAGTGCGTGTGTGCATTTGAATATTTATTTATTTTTCGAATACATATCACACCTAAAACTTTAAAAAATAAACAATTTTAAAAAAATGATTGATATCAAACCTATAATTTAGGGATGCATATAAATATTTATTATTAAAATTTTCTCTTTCTAACACAATCAAATATTGTTTATAATTTCAATGTAAAGTAATTTATAACAATCAGTTTTAAAAAATTGGTAATTATTTGAAATTTAGAAATTTCTAAAGTACAATAATATACAATAAATGGCTTTTAATTACTTTATTTATTAACTATTAATATAATTACTTATATGATTACAAATTAATATTCATACTTCAGAAAATATATAATTAAAAGTAATTTTGTTTTTCAACTTATATAGCTGTTTATATAATTACAACCATGTCAATACCTCCAAAAAATTCACATACCTAATTAGCCATTAAAGCTTGAAATTTATCAAGGATTTATCATTAAGCTTGCTAAAAGTTTTTTTAAACTCAGTTTTTGTATAGAAAAGCTCAGTTAATCAAAAAGTAAACAGAAATGCAGTTAAAAATTTGATGAATTAATCAGGTACAAATTTTAATTTTGTTTATTTACAAAACAAGATAAAGTGATCTATAGACTAATTTAATATCCAAATGATGTGGCAACACAAATATATAATTCAAACAATCATATCTACATCAATAAATTTAAATCTGTATTAAAGTATATATTACAAATATCATGAATAAATAATTATTAACAAAGGCTATAGCTAATAACCCATATTGAATAAATGTCATTGTGATGAAAAATGATTTTAATTATCTTATATAAACAGGTCTACTCTTATCTCCAAATTTTAATTGGTTAGTCAATTAATGAATAGAAATTTAAATCATTAATAGTGATATTAACCGCTAAATATTTAAAATATTGGAAAATATTTAGTTTTACCAAAATAATTACAACTTAATTGTAAAATGGTTTTTATTCCTATTACTGATACTTTCATTATATTATTCTTGTTAATCATTTATCTCTTATTCTTAAGTACCTTTTCAACTAATTAAGGCTATTATTAATATTTCTATTACTTGATAAGTCTAAATAGCTAACGCGTAAATAAATCAACATGGACTGCTGAAAATGCTGGATATTACTTTTGTACTTAGTATTATCCTTTTTAACAATTCTAAAGATTACAAATTCAAAAATGTTTTATAAGTATAATGTGCTATTAATTATACATATCAGCATATTCTAACAAACAACCAATCAAATCATTCTCATTCATTTTGACATTTTTGTCATATTTTGAAATCAATTAATTTCAATTTAATTATTGAACTAGATTGAAATGTTGTAATTAATTTCAAAGTAAAAAAAATCACAATATTAATAATATCCAATAGTTGATTAAATATATATCCCCTTATTATAAATTATATATAATATGTAAAAGCACTATGATTTAAAAAAGCAAACATCAACTAGTGAATTTGATTATTTTATTTATCAATTTATCTACAATTTAATCATATTACAAACAATATTTTCTAATGAATTCATCTAGATTTAAATTTTTGAGTTCTTTAATTATTTTAGTTAATATCCCTATAACCATTTAGTTTTAATTTATAATATCAGTATTATTAGAAAATGAATTATTACTGATTTTTTGCATTTATTTATTTTTAGAAATTAGAAAAAAAAATTTTTTTTGAATTATATATATAGATAAATTTTATTAAAATTGAATTTTATTACATTGAAAAAATCGTATCTAAGCAATTAATTCTATTATGATATTAAATAATATACTAATAAAAATTAAATTAAAATATAACTTTAAATAGTTAAATTATTCTGATTTAAATGATATTATTTTAAAAAGTTTTATTTTATAAACTTTTATATAATAAAATTGAATTATTTATTGAAAATATTATTTGATAGAAAAAAGTTTAAGAATAAATTTCCCATAAATTCATTAATTTAAATTAAATTAGTATAAATTGAATCAACTACCAGTACCTAAGATTTGATTAAATTTAATACCACTCAATATTCGAATATTATTAACTTATTAAAATATTTTATTATATAATAATTAATTTATTTAATATAACTTATTTTCAACATCAATTATATAAGTAATTTTTATCATTAATGAGTACAAGAAATATCAGTCATTGGTTTAATATATTTCGAAGGATATTAATGTAATATTATTAATTTGTTATATTTATTAAATTTTAATATTAATTTAAATTTAGTGAACTTAAGTCATGTTGGTCAAAGGCCTATGATGATCAATTTGATAGATTTAAAACTGTTGGTAAATATAAGTTAAAGAAAATAATGGGAATAATTATTGATGTTAATTAATAGACTGGATTTCTGATAACAATAAATCTCGATTAAGGGAGGCCAAATTGAAGGAATCTCTAGACTCTTCTTGGTCAAATCGATTTTATGCTGCTTATGAAGCTGGACAATCCTGGATAGTTGTTTTATTAGTTGGTATTAATATCTTAAACTATTGTTCTATTTGAATTATTGATTTTATTAACTAGGAGGAGCTATTGGAACTTGTGCTGCTTTTATTTCCATTACTTCTGAATGGCTATCAGATATTAAATTAGGCAGATGTAGTACTAATTGGTATTTAAATCAGAAGTTTTGCTGTTGGGAAATTGAAGATAATGGTAATTTTACAATTTGGTATATGATTTGAGATATTAAATCCACTCAAGAGGGCGAATGTATTTATTGGATTCCGTGGGGCAAATTTGGAAATGCAGAATATAGTTTATCTTGGGTAGATTTTTTAGTATATGTGATTATTAGTGTAATATAAATTGGATTTATTATTAACATCAAAGGGTTAATGATATTTTCAGACTTTATTAGGGACATTATGCTGTTATTTAATTTTGAAAATTGGCCCTCATGCAGCTGGATCGGGTATAGCAGAGATCAAATCGGTGTTAGGGGGGTTTATATTAAAAGGCTTTTTTAGCTGGGAAACTCTATTAATGAAAATTTTCGGCTTGGTGCGTTATTTTATAATTCTTTTATTCTATATTTCAATTAACATTGTTTAGGTCCTTGCTGTTGGTTCAGGATTGAGTATAGGAAAAGAAGGACCCTCAGTTCATGTTGCAAGTTGCATAGGCAGTTTAATCTCTAATTTTTTTTCGAAATTTCAAGATAATTTATGTAAATTATTTTTTGAACTCTATTTACCGTTATTAACTCAGTTTGTAGCGAAACAAAGAGAAATATTAAGTGCTTCTGCAGCTGCTGGTGTTGCTGTAGCTTTTGGTTCACCAATTGGTGGAATTTTATACTCTCTTGAAGTAAATTTTTAATTAATTATATATTTATCCAATTTGAATTAATGTATATTAGGAATTAAGTACACATTTCCCTATGAAAACTCTATGGAGAAGTTTCTTCTGCGCATTAGTAGCTACTGTTGTATTTCAAAGTTGGAACCCTTTTCGAACAGGAAAATTGGTGTTATATCAGGTCACATATTCTCAGGGATGGAATAATTTTGAAATTCCAATTTTCATTGTTATTGGAGCACTGGGAGTAGGTTTTAAAAAAAATTCTACATTAATGTTTATTAATTTAAGCTATAGGGTCTTTACGGTGCTTTTACAATGAGGATGAATAGATGGGTTAGTAATTATCGAGTTCATTTAACTGGTAACAGAGCCATTTATGAAGTTACTATCCTTACTGCTTTAACCTCTGTTATAAGTTATTTCAACCGATTTTTAAGGTTAATATATTTACACTATTCTATTTATAATCAATTAATCTGTATAAATTAGAGTCGATATGTCTGAAAGTTTGTTAATTTTATTTCGTGATTGTACTGAATTTAGTTATGCTGGACTATGCGGGTATTTTATAATATTTTCCTTTTAATACTTTTTATTAATTTATAATTTAGAAGTCAACAAACATCATCGATTATAACTAGTCTAATATTAGCTGCAGTAATTAGAATGCTGCTAGTTGGCTTTACTTATGGTAGTAAGGTAAGATTTTGTTCTTACAAGATCTATTTGTTTGTATATTAATTCTATTATATAGGTTCCAGCAGGTATTTTTATACCTTCGATGGCGATTGGTGCCTGTTATGGTAGAGCAATAGGCTTAATAGTTCAAACCATTCATCGAAACTATCCTGAATGGTGGATATTCAGTGATTGTCCTCCAGATAGTGTCTGTGTAGCACCAGGAACTTATGCTTTTCTTGGAGCGGCTGCAAGTTTAGGGGGGATTACAAAAATGACAGTAACTGTTGTGGTAGTAATGTTTGAGTTAACTGGCGCTGTTGATCATATTTTACCTACCATGATCACAGTTATTAGTACAAAACTAATTGGTGATCTTTTTTACCATGGCGGAATTGCTGATAAGGCCATTCAATGGAAGGGATTTCCATTTTTGGATCAGCATCACTCCTCTTTGGGCCCTTCCCCTGTTGGACAAATGATGATCACTGACATCAAAGCAATTCCAGCTACCGGATGGAAGCTATATGAATTATTAGATCTTTTGCATCAAACTGATTATAGAGGCTTTCCAGTTATTAAAGGAGTTGATGATTATCGTATTGAAGGATTTATAGAACGAGAACATATTCTACAAGTCATTAACCAAGCTACAATTGAATTCAGTATATCTCAATCTGCTCACTGTTTTTTTTCACCCCATCAAATTGGATCAATGTCAGCTTCATCCATTGACTTTGGATCTTTTGTCGATCTTAATCCAATTATAGTTCATCCTAAATTGTCTTTAGAAACAGTAGAGAGTTTTTTTGCTAAGATAGGGTAAAATTTTAACTATTATATATTTCATAAATGATTAATAAGATATTTAGGCCAAGAGTAATATTAATAGAACACCAAGGTAAATTGTTGGGGTTAGTCACTAAAAAAGATTTATTAAAGTATCAGAGACAAATTCATGATAATCAATCTAAATCTTCAATTCGAAAGGATAAAAACAGAGGATTTACAGAGTTGGAGACTCAAGATTTTGAAGATGAAGAATATCCACTTACAGGATTCCATTAGTATATTTTATATTATTATATAAACATTCACAATTTATTAGTATATTTTATTGGTAAAATTTAAAATAATATAAAATTGAATAAATATTATATATAAAACTTTATATCAACACTATTTTTATTAAGTTTAACCATTATTATTTTAATTAATATTATTTCAAAATTCAAACTATATTTTCAGTAATCCATAAGCGAATAAAATTTAATTGAGTTTGGATATGGTAATAGTATTATCAGTAAATTGAAATAAATATTTTAATATTTGATATGATTAAATATTTATCTTATTTAATAGCAGATGAATAATATTAATTTTAATATAATAACAAGTTTTAGTTATCAAGCCATATTTTTAGTTTCAATTTATCAAATTAAAACTATGATTTATTCTATAACCAAACAAATATTTTTAGTATTAAATAATTGAATTAAATGAATTTATTAACCACAATATTTGATTTTCAATATTAATTCGCTCATGTATCTCAAATTTCATAGTTTATTTATCAAAAGGGTTTTAGTGTAATCTAATTCACTATGTTAAAAAGTCGTCTCAATGTCATATTTTCAACTATTGTTAAATCGAGATAATATTAGGAAAGTTATGTTAATCAAATATAAATATTCATTTAAATTTAAGAGAAACATTAAATTTTAATAAACAGTCATTAGGTATCTCAAACTAAATAGACAATTAATATGTTTATATTATTCATTCATTTTTAACTTTTGTAAAGATAAATAGGTATCTATAATGATATTTCCCAGTTTAATTTCAAAATTTGCAGATTCTTCAATCCAACAATATTAATAATATAGAAATAACTACTATGGAAGAATAAACTATACTGAAAGAAGTTTGAAAGGTTAATTTAAATTTGGATATAATATAAGTTAATATTTTTCAATAGAAAGAAAATGGAAAACTAGAGTTTGATATGAAAAAAAAATTATTGTCACAAGTAAGTTTAGAAAATTCGACTATCAAAATATACCAAATCCAATTTTCAGATTCGTTGTATTTAAAGCAAATTCGATTTAGCCTTATTTTCGTAAGGAGAAAACCTAATTTCATGCAGGCACTCTGCTTATGGTGCTATTTTAAAGGAAATCGAACTGAATTGGTTGAAGTTTCTAAATCTTATAGGTAAGTTAATTTGCCAACTATTGAATCAACAACTAGATATAAACGATAGTTAATTAATTTCAAAACTTTGACTATATTTTCAATTTGAATCTCAATATATAGCACAAAGACAGTTTTCATGTAGAAAAATTAAATTATAGGAATTTTTATTAAAGGTTCTAAATATATTTTAGTGACCATCTAAATTTAATCCTTGAAATTAATTCAATTATGGAATGCATGCATCCTTTACTTCAGTCTATTTAGCTCAATTTTCAAGCCATTCCTCCATGGATGTCAAAACTTAAATGAATTAGACCTAAAACTATTAAAAAAGGACAGTGTAACAAATAATAAAGAATGGATTAAAATGGAGCTGGAAATTATTTGTCCAGTTTAAAATCAAATTTTAGCTTGATGAAAGCACTGCCAAAGCTGTTATAATAATGTAATACATCCACTATTGGTTCACAACAGTATCAGTTGCTTTTATACTGCTAATTATATTATTTTATAGATTTAAATATAAATGTTTCAATATTACAATCAATATCAATAAATAGCATTATTATTGATTAAAATGTATGATATTCACTCAAATATTAATATTCCTTTTGTACTTAATATACTTTTTTATTTTACGTTTATATACTGAAATATATTAAAGATAGATTGCATATAATTAAATTTTTGAATCTTTTACTATAATTTATATCATGAAATTTGATATTATGTAGAATTGTTATATTAATTGGTATTAAATTTCAATCTCATCTAATGATTAATATATTTTAAAAAGTTGGATTGATAGTTGATTAAAATTCAAATTCAAAAAACAGCTGAATAACCCAGTAAAGTCTTATATCATATTATAAAATTTTCCTCAACTGGGGCGAAAATCCAGTTAATCCACTAGTATAATATATAGTATAGTGTGATAACTGTATATTGTAGTTGAAACTGATTTCATACCACATTTTTTATCAATGTTGTGACTGTAATTTGCATCATTAAAAAATTCCCATAATCAATAAGGTAATTTATATAAAATTCAGTTTTCATCTTTGAACCTTGACAAATTGAAAAATGAGTACTTGGTAATAAAAATTATATATATTCATTTGGTTTCCTGATTTTAACATACATAACTATTTAAATATTATTAATTTGATTAGTTTTAAAGTTTTATCTGCTATTGATCAGACTGCAGTTTCCAAAAAGATAATTCAACATACAGCTAAACTAGCACAAAATCTACTTAATCCATGTCAAGTTACTTTTATATACGTTGTTGCTCTAAATCCTCCTAGTATAATTCCTGGGCTGTAAGATAATATGATATTGAATTATTAGTAATAACGCTTATTACTATTTTTAGAAATGCTTTAGATCGAGCTTTTAATATGGAAATTGAATCTGATAGTAAAAAGATAAAAGAACAGCTATCTTCTCAAATAGAAGAGATAGTTAAAGATAAAGTATCCTCATTTTCAATAAGTCTTCAAGTATTATATTATATTAATATTAATATTGTAGATTGAGTATAAGTTTAACTCTGTTGAAGCTGAAGGAGATCCAGGGTTCATCCTTGTTGAGCATATTAAAAAATATCACTCAGACATTGATTTATTAATAATGGGGACTAAAAACGAAAGCTTATTAACGAGGTACCAAGTTTATTGCATTATATAATATGCTCTATTCTAATTTAATTGAATTTGATTAATAGAATTGCTTTGGGGTCAACAAGCAATTATTGTGTAAATCATTTGAATTGTCCTATCACCCTGATCAAACCGAATTAATTATTGTATTTAATTTGGTTAAATCAAAGATATTGGGAATATCATCCTTAAACTTGATTTTGTTACCAGTATAAAACTGAGATGATTTGATAAAATTTAATTACAATCTTCTTTATTGTGTGTCTTTAATTTCAAATAATCATATTTTAACAAGAATTTATATAATAAAATACTGATGATAATAAATCCAATGAGTTGGAATTGAATCACCATTTATATCAATGGCATTTTATAATATAATATTTTTTGAATTATATAAATCTTAAAACCAAATACAATTTCAACTACACATTTTATTGATCAGATTATTTCAATTAGGGTAATAATAAAGATATTATTATTCAATTAAATATAGAAAAATGATTTTGATTTGAAAAATAAAAAAACGAACGCTTGTAAATTTAAATGAATGAATGAATGAAGAAGATTTTTATTAGACCTAAGGACGAATAAAAGCGATAGTTTGCAGAATATATTGATCCGTAACTTGTGGGATCCACCCAAAGATACAGTTCCAGAGTTAAGGGTTTTGTTTGTATTGGGAGTTATTGGGGATAAGATAATAACAGTATACTCAAGAAATGGTAGGGGGTTGTAAATGGTATTATGGGGGGTATGGAATGGTGTTAGCAGTTTAGGGACTTACTAAGGTCTTGTAAATTTAAAAATAAGAATTTCTTATATATATATATTATAGATAACAATAACCAATTTATGGTTTATTAAATCAAATTCTAAATTTCAAGATTGAAAATAAAATGATAGAATGTAAACCAATAGAAAAATATATTAAATGTAATTTCAAACAATGATGTTTCAAGACATAAAAAGATTATTGAAAAATGAAGATATGGTATTTTTTTTATTTCATATTGAAGCCATGTTTTAATCGCCAGTAGTATAATAGTTAGAATATTCGCCCTCCAAGCAAGTAATCTGGGTTTGATTTCCAGCTGTCACATCTCGCCATCATGATTTTATTTTTGTTTTTAATTCTAATTCATTTCATAATATTTATAAGCCTTTAGTGACCTTTATATTATAATTTGAATTTCTTCATTATCTGTTAATTATTCATAATCATATATTATGTTTTGAAAGAAACTAAATGTAAGTATTTTAACTAATATAGTGACAATTATACTTAATAAAATATTAGTCAGTATTGATAATGCATAGGATATTAATAAACAGAATTTTTTAAATCTTTGAAAAATCAATTATGATCTATTATTTTTCAATATTTAAATTATATCAGATTTTAATTCATTTTCTTAATAACACTCTTAAATGTTAAGCATCAAAGTGTTTAAAGATATGATTTTGGAAACATAAAATTCATAATCTTTATAAAACCATTATATGATATTCATATAAAATTTATTTTAACAAATTGATGATATATTTTCAATATTTTTAATAATCTAACATATGATTTATTAAAATTTAAAAAAAATTATATTAAATATTTTCCCATCAGAAATAAAATGAGTTAGAATTAATTTGGAAATTGAAATAATAGGAATAGATTCCCATAATTTTAGGAATGGTGAATAACAAATAAATAATTTTATAGGTCAATTTTTTCTCTTCCTTTCAATCCATAATAATCCCAATATCAAAAAATGGTTAGACTTAACATGATAAATGATATCAACAATAAATAATCAAACAATTTTTAAATTATAGGCCAAGCGCACTAAAAAGGTTGGAGTTGTTGGTAAATACGGTACTCGTTATGGTGCCTCTCTCCGTAAACAAGTCAAGAAGATGGAAATCACCCAGCACGCTACTTACACCTGTACTTTCTGTGGAAAAGTACTTTAATTTTTTCTCATAAAAATTCATATATTAATTTGCAATTTAGGACGCCGTTAAGCGTCGTGCCGTTGGTATTTGGGAATGCCGTGGTTGCCGCAAAACTATGGCCGGTGGTGCCTGGACTGTCTCGTAAGTTTACAAATATTTTTCTTTTTTAATATCATTAACTTTTTATTTTAGTACCACTGCCGCTGCTACTGTCCGCAGTACTGTCCGTCGTCTCCGTGACCTTTTGGAAACATAAGTGTTTTCAAGCTTATTTTACAAGCTCGATCTCTATTTGATTCGGATTTTCTGGATTTGTCATATAAATTAAATTCGTTCTAGAGAGGTTATACTTCATATTTAATTATAATATATTTTTCCAAATTTTCAATTTAGATTTTTTAAATATTAACCTGAGTGAGCTTTTATTAGTGCAAATTGTTTAATTCAAGAATTATATATATATATATATATATATGGATTATGTAATCTAGTCAGAATCTCTGTATTTTAAAATTCAATGCTATTAGCCCTATAACGTATGATCCAAACTTCTGATTCAATAACAGAGCTATTAGCAAAATCCTTCCCAATATTCAATTGAATACCATTCATAAAACCAATATCCATTTGATTCAGCTTTTAAATATTTGAGACAATTCAATTATAAAAAGATCAATCATTCGATACGAGTTATATTACCTACATACTATGGCTCTAGTTTGAAATATAGGTAGTATTCTAACATTTTATCAAATTTTATATTACTGTCTGTTTTGAACAATATACAACTTGGTATTCTATTCTCATCTCAGTAAACAATATTCATTTTTAATCGACTTGCTTCATATATTTGTATATGTGATTATAATAAAATATAGCGCCCCCATTACATTTACAAGCACAACTAGTTATATAATTCACATCATTCAAGTCCTTTGGATATTAACTGTAAATGTCAAATAGTAAAGGACGGATTTTTTTCTTTAATAATGCAGTACCATATATTGACGTAATTTTATTTAAATTAGGAATATATTTTATCAGATTCTCTCTGGAATTATACGTATACGTATTCTTAAAAAATTTGAAAAGCAAAGTCAACAAACTATGGTTGATATTTTCAATATTATATAAATTTATTTCAACCTAATAAAATTAATCAAGAATTTTATATATAAATAATATTAAAAAATCTGTATTAAACAATATTGATTCAAATAAATAATTGTACTTAAATAATATCATTGAATAATATAATAAAAAAATATAAAATATGTTACTAAGAAATTAAGTGATAAATTAAATTAAACATTTCTGCATTAAATTGATAAATACTAAAAATTGGCATAAATTTAATACGTTGTAAGTCAAAATGTAAATCAAATTGATATTATTAAAATCAAAAATGATTTAAACTATGGGTCAAATTATCATTTTACAATTTAATATATGATTTATTTTTTGATATGACAAATGATAAGAATAAATCTATTCTCAAATTATAATCAATATTATAATAAATTTTGAATTAGAATAATTGAAATTATCATTGCTTTCGTAATATCCAATATAAATGGTTTGTAATTTTTCCCAATTCGAAATAAAAATAAATTTATTATATGTTATATTCATTACAGATAAGCTATATTAATAATTGTAAAGTCGAATAGTCCACATTTTATATTGCTTATTTATATAAATAAATTTCACAATACCTAGAAAATAGTAGTCATCCTGTTATAATAGAAAATACTCTTTATAATAGAAGCCTTATGCCCTAAAAATTTTCAGCCAATCGTTACGATTATTAGCTTTTCGCGTTTATTGGATAGTTCTCGTGGTATATAAACTGAAATTTGATGAAATAATTACTCTTATTTCATACCTTGCTTAATACAAATTCCATTTATCTTCTTTAATTATTTTGTTTTTCCATAAACATATTTCAATTCTAATCATTTATGGAGCCTTCACCTAAAAAAACCTATCTACCTCAATATCTAAAGACTCAAATCCAAACTCTAGGAAATCGTCATCGTCAGCAATTAAGAAAGGACTCTTTACTTTTAACTCTTCACCAAGCTCGCGAAGATTTTGTTAACTTTAGATTTGGACGATGGAGTAAAGAAGAGGACGAAATTCTGTTTCAAGGAATTCGCAAATTTGGAATGGATTGGGAATCTATAAGAGACATGCTTAATAATAGAACACCACATCAATGTTTGAGTCGCTGGAGAGAACTCTGTGCAAAGGATATGGTTCCTACTGATTTATGTGGCTACGACTCCTGTGCTTCTGACACTGAATCCATTTCAATTCATTCATCTCAAAATCAATTTCAATCACCTCAAACCAATCGATTATTAAACTCCAATAATATCTCTAATCATTTTACACCACCCAGACAACAGTCTGTTAATTTAACAACACCAACCACAAGCTCTGTTTCTTTTCTTCCAGATTCTAATTTAGATATCCATAATTCACAAAACTCAACAAATTCCACTACTTTTGATAATTCTCTATTAGATTTATTTAATCATGAGACTTTTAATCAGACTTCATCATTCCCTAATACTACCGTAGGCGATTTTTCAAACTCACTTCAAACCATGATTCCTCAGAATGCTCCCAGTTTTAATCCCAATCAATGCAATATTATGGTCTCACAGTCTGATCAAAATAATACTGTATTTAAGCGCGTTAAACTTAATCCTAATCGTAGTGAGCCTCCCAAAACACTCCAACCGATCCAAGATTTGGTAGGTGTCATTCGCCCTCCTGTTAAAAAACCAGTAAAAACTCCTGAAGAAGAGCTTCTATTCAGCGAATTAGTAAGTGGAAATTTCAAAGAAGAAGACGAGGAAGAAGATTTAGACTATAAGGCTCCTTCTCCTACTTTAGATTTTCCTGAGTATAACCAAGTTGTTGATCGTAATTTCTTGAATTTTCTCATTATGAATTTCCATTAACATCGCAATTTAGATCTCGAATTGAGCAATATATTTGGCAGAGATGAATCTGACTCAGCTGAAGAAACAGATACTCAAAAGCAATCATTATTCCAAAACAACAAGAGGTATTTTATTTGTTTTTTAAATTTTACTTATCCTAACTTTGAGTAGGGGTCTTTTTGGAAAAGAATGCTTGGCCTTACTTCGTGTTCAACAGAAACAAAACTTTCAACTTGTTTTTCAGGCTTATGCCTTAGAAGTTAATATTAAAAAGGGATCGACGCCAATGTCTGGCTACTGGCGTCAGCAGGCTCTTAAACTTCTTGATCTTCACTATAGCAACCTTGCTTTATATAAGCACGAAGGATATTTATCTTTTTACTGTATACCTGGTATTGAACTTCTTGGTGCTATGTTCAATTATGTCGAATGTCCTATACCAGATGAGCCATCAATTGCTAAGTTTCATCGTAAAATTTCCACTGTTAAGCCACGTAAAATTAAACAAAAGTATTCGACATCAGATAGTATCGAGGATCTTCAAAGTGGAAGTGCCTATAATGCAACCTTTGAATCACCAGAGGGTCAAGATAATTTCAGTAACATGATTATTCCTTTGCCACAGCATTTGGATTTGCTTCTTTCAGATATCTTGAGTCCTATATTTCAGTTTGCCCTTCGACCGAGATTACGTTGGGAATGCCAACGAGTAAGAATGATGTTCAGCCCTTGTGAAGACAAGTAAGATCTTTAATTCATCATCTATATTTATATTAATGAATCTTTATTAGCTTGTTACGAATTGGTTTGATTAAATTTGGCGATAGTTTTGACTCTATTCGTTCTCATCTCTTACCTAGTAGAACATCAAAACAACTTGAAACCAGATTTAACAATCTAAAAAACAGAAAAAGTCCACCAAATCCTGTCAAAGTACCATTCATGTGCCCTTATACATTTATATATACTTATACATTTTTATATAGGATTATTATCTATCTCAAGACAAGCCTCTCACAGTTGAAGAGATTGAACTACTCCGTATTGGTATATCTAGATATGGGCGTAAATTCAGGGAAATCAACGAAAATCTTTTGCCCCATCGTCCAATATTCATATTGAGGAAGGCTGCTAAAATGATTCCTATGGACAAAAGTAGATCAAAGGCCAAAAAAGCAGCAGTTAAAGAAATTTATACTGAGCTGGATGAATCCAAGTTAAAAGAGCTAGAGATTGGGAAGAAAAATCTATACAAGGCCAATTTTTATTCCGGCTGAGTCTAAAATAATATAACATATCATAATATTAACACTAACTATCAGATATACTCTCCAATATAATTATATTTAATTATATAATATTTTAAATCCCTGCTATTTTAATCTTTATAACCCTGATATGCAGTCGATTATTTAGTATTTATCACAGATATCTTTCATTTATTTAAAACTTAATCTCAGATATAATATCAAAAATAAAAGAAATTAATTTTTAAATTTTTATATTAAAATATTTATTTTAATTGATAAACTAAGCATCTCACATTGTTCTGACCATCATAACCTCTCTCTATGAGATTCCAGCGATTTGAGAACAAATTCTCTACTCTTTTATCTAACCCTTTTCCAACTTCAATAATCAATATTTTTCCACTTGGTGTGTCAAAGAAGCGATTTTCACTCAGTTGGCTTAACTTCTCGTAAAATATTAACTCTGACTGATTCTCTTCATAACAAAATAATGCGTGTTTTGGCTCATGTTTTAGCTTGAGGTATGCAGGATGACTCATCTTATTCTTGGGCAAGTAAGGGGGGTTGCAGAGAAAAATATCTGCTAGTTCAATACAATCCCAGTTTCCTTTTAACATATCGAATTCCATCCATTTGACTCGGTTTTGTAAATTGAGCTTATCAGCATTTAGTTTAGCCACTTCTAAAGACTCTTGACTAATATCTAGTCCAATTCCGGTAGCATTTGTGCAATGTTGTAATATTGATAACAATATGCATCCTGAACCAGTTCCTAAATCAATTAATTTAACCTGACCATGAAAGTTGGACCGATTAATATATTTAATACATGATAAAACTAGAGTTTCAGTACTAGGTCTAGGAATCAAAACTTTCGGGTTAACTATAAACTCCAAATCAAAGAAAGTTTGAAATCCAGTTTGATAAGGGATGGGATAGTCTTCATCGATTTTGTCCAAGCTTTTCCCAGCTTTAGTGAGTTGATCAAGTCCTCTAGCTTGCTTTTCCTTGTAGAACTTTTCCTCTCTACTAATAAGAGAATCAAATTTTGCTGGAACTGGAAGCTGAAATTCGGTAGTCTGTTCAGAATTAGGGAGTTGAAATGATAAGCCAGTGCAGCTCAACATCATACCTCTATCTTTACTGTTTTTCAGAGCAATAGTGTATTTTCCATTTCCAATAATACTAAAACCCAGATCATAAAATTTGAATTTGATATCTATAGTATTTAAGACATTGGTGGTACTGAGGGTGAATTTGGTGATGTATTGGTTAGGAGGGGGTTGTGTGGTTTTAATATGTTGCAAATGGCTCCAATTCACTTGATACTCATTCAATGCATCTACCAATTCATCTGTTTTTTCCAGCTTGCCATGGCATATTAAAGCATAAGAAAACAAAATATCGGTGTCATTTGATAGCTGTTGATAGGTGGAAGGATTTCGTGCAACAATCATTAAACCACCGGATGCTTTCTCTATATTATTAATAGGTTTGGTATAATAAGATTGAGTCTGATCTTGGGTTGGTGATGTATTATCATTTTCGGAATAGATTTTATCGGGGACTTCGTTCAAATATTTAGGATCCATATCACTTCCTTCAGCTAGGAGTCTTTGATACACACTTAAATAATATTGTAATAATTTTGGACTTGTACCAACAAATTTGTTCACAATAAAATAATCTTTATGCTCATACTCGATTGCATACCATCTCTCAACTGATTCTTTAAAATAACTAAGGTAATCAAACTTCACATTGATGCTTTGGCCTATTTTCACTCTATACAAGGTATCAGTAATTGTACTGTTATCAATTGAAACTAAACCTTCTTTAATAAATTTATTTGATGTATTTTTGGATTGAATGTAAATAGGATATTTGTACATTAAAAACTTATATAATAAATTTATCTTTTTGCTTATATCATTCAAGTCATTCTCTACAATTTTACAATTTAAATATTTAATATACTTTGACATGATCGTCTACTTATCTATTTATTTATCTATAATTTTTTATTCCCCCAATATAGTCTATTTTTTAATTCAATTTTTGTATCTATACAAAATTATGGGTAGCATGAAAATTCCCAATCAAATTTAGATTACCAATTCTGGAATTCAAATCAAATATAATATTCGATATTATTAAATTTTATACCAAATATAAATAGAGACTTTTACTTTATAAAGGTATAATCTAAATAAGAAATATTTTAATTAATTAGAGATATTAATATTAAAAAGACTAATATCGACATATTCTAACATCAAACATTAAACTATATGCTATTATTTTATTAAAATTTTATAATTTGAATATTTCAATCAAAATAAAAAAAATATTTGGAAATTTTTCAAATCAATTAATTGACATATTTGATCATTAAATTTAATATTATACAATATATATCAAAATTTAAAAAAATTAATGTACAAATATATGATACAATTATTAATGAATATATTACCATAATGTAATATAGTTTCATGTTTAAATATTTAATAAAATGTAAGTTCAATTATAGATAAATTTATCAAGATTGTTAAGGATAATATAATAATAAATTAAATTAGCGTTTTAGTGAATATAGCCAAGTTAGTTACAATTAGATATAAAGTTGATAGTTTATAAATTACAGTTAAATAAATCATAGATTTTCTGAAAGAATCAATCGTTGTTATGCTATGCTATGATAAGAGTTGGTTTATCACTAAAGGATTATTGCGTTCTTTTGGCCATTCCTTGATAGTAATTCTTAATAATACGGTGCCCCTCTGGACTGACTACCATCATTAATTTTTTATCATCTTTCCATAAGACTGCATCGGGTCTCCTTGCGAGTATATTAAGTAAATTTTTGAAGTCTGCAGGCTGAGGGAATCCACGGTATAGAGTGCCTAAAAGGGATTGAGTTAAATAAGTATAAATATATATTACAAACAATAATTACCTGGTTGATCATAAAGGCGATTTTTCTCAATAGCCCATAGTCGAATCTGATCAACTACTGTAACAGGTAAAACAGGTGTCCTTTTCAACATCAAAGGATGAGCATGAGCTGTTAGATATTGAAGGATTTGTTCAGCTGTGATTCCCTTGGAAAGAGCTTTCCTTATAGAATGACGATCTAAATGCCCAATGACCATGTTGGAAAATCGGCATTTCAACGTTAAAAACAGATTTAAAATGGATATATGTAAACGAGAGTTTGTATAAGCATAGACATTGTAGTTAGTTTCTAATATAATAAAATGATCTGGTGTAGCTCCAGTTTCGTTGGTATCTAATTGAGATGTATTCAATAGGTTTAGTGGAGTAGCGATGGAATTATCACTTGGATTAAAAACTCTAGCCGATCCTAACAAATTTTGAACTCTGTTACTACCTAACGAAGTAGCTAATCTAGTAGGGTAATATTGGTTTCGATTCTTTTTATCCCTATATATAAGACCAGAGTTCTTTAAATCGTCCATTAGTTCACTTTGACTATCTAGCAAAAACGAGGCATCATAGCAATCGCCCAATTGTAGCGAAGATAATAGAAAGTAAAAGCTTAATAGTTCCATTGGGTCTACTTGAGATTTAAAGTGCAAATATTGGAGTAATAACTCCCACACTTGGACATGAGGATCTTGTAGTAAAAATTGGAACCCAAAATGAGTAATCTGATATCTTCCATCATGTTGGCTAATTCAATTAGGTTAATTTTTCGTATAATATGTATAAGGATATATGAATACCTTCTAGCCATAAGACCAGAATGTGTTAATAAGTTAAGCATTTCAGTTGATGGTGGCTTCTCGTTAGTTGCTGTGCCAACCATGAAATATAACAGACTCTGAATGAGAACAAAGTTAGATTAAATAAATCAACAGCAATAGACATTTAAGTATTTACCTCCCATCTCCTTTTTGAGTATTCATCTAAGGCTTCAATACTAATATTTTGACTCGGATTCTGATATACAACACCAAAACCAGTACCTTTCCTACTATTACAAGATAATGCATTCTGTAAATTCACTCTAAATAGATGGTTCATTTGAAATTCAGTGTTATCTCGCAATCTATTAAGGTTATTCTGGGATGATTCTTGATTGCTATCTTGTTGAGATTTAACAGGATAGAGTATGCCTAGTCGAATGACTGCATTAAGTGCTTGATAACCAGCTCTAATAAAATTAAGGTTAAAATGATTTATCAATAGTAAATTGTGTTATGAATACTTTGGATCGCTTCCACTAAACCATAGTAATATGTCTTCTCTCTTTATAATACTATCTTCTGCAGTAAAGAGCCAAAAATTGACTATTAGCTTCGATAGCTCAGGTAATAAGCGGAAAATAGCCAAACACGAAGCTTGAGATTCATATAATCTAGATAAATCATCGGGTTGAAGTGTTGTGAGATAGTCGTAGATGCTAATAAAATGGGGAATTGGGGGAGCTCTCCTTGGTGCAGAAGAATTATGTGTGCTGGGGTTTGACGACATTGCTGCGATTGAGTTTGAAATTAGATATTTAAATATTTTTAAGTAAAATATATTTATATATCTACAACTGATAAATTAAATAAATAAATATATAAATAAATTAATATGCAATAATTAATCAATTCAGTCAGGGTTGGCATCTCAATATTAACTAATCATTTTATCAATTTCAATTATGGGATAATTTATCTTATCTGATAAAATCAATTATTTTTGATATGTTTTACAAATGTTGAACATATTAAAAATTGAAATCTTTTATAAATATTTCAGAATAAAGTTTATTATCTACAGTACTGAACTATTTCATTTTGAAATTTTATTCTTTAAAGAATTTGAATTTTTTAATTGTGAAACCTGGATAAAAATTACTAGATTTTTCAAAACTAGTCGTAAATCATTATGCTCTTTTGAAAGAAAACATAAATGCAGTTATAAATTCTAAGTATGAATATAGTTAGTTCAATAAATATATTTTTATAATATTTTTCTTTCCAATAATATCATTATTCAATTCACTAATTGAGTATTCATATGTTGTTTTGAAAAGGGTGGTCTTAGGTTGTGAAATATTACACAAATATTCTCATGAAATTGTTATGTCTTAAAAATCTATTAGTTGATAAGGATAAAATAAGATTCTATTAGATGGATTATGTGACTAATAAAAAATATATATATATATAGGTGAATATACAGTTTTAGCTTTTATTCGATTCATTCATGTCTAATATATTAATTATTTATAATTCGTTGAGCAAAAATTTAATACGTGAGAGTTATATTTGATATGGAATATTGTTAAAAAATATTATTATAAAATTGTATATAAACATATATTATATAGTAAAATATGTAAACATGCTTTATTATTAAATGACCCGATGTTGATTATTATACGATACATTATGAATTTGGATGATTCTCTATAATTTTAAGTTTAATGTGTGAGTAATATTGTTAAATAAGAATATGTCAATGTACTTGCATTGTAGCTGTGGAGAAGATGAGGATAATGATAATATTAATGAGCAAAAGATTGAAGCATTAATCGTCGCTTTTTGATTCTATTTAAAGCAGCGTATGGGTCGGATATATGGTAATTTATCGGTATTGTTTGACTGTTAATTAAAGTCCAAGGATTTAAATCACATCTCCCAAGTGCATTTAAAAGCAGCTGATCCTTAATTAAATTGAGATGGCATTCCTCCCTCACAATCGTTGTTAGGTAGTTTCTTAAAAGCTTAAAGTTTTTTACAGAAGTACTCACTCTCTGCTGAATTATAAATAACCCTTCATAAAAACTTAATAATTGTAAAGTATGGAGTTGGTTAATTAAGTTTTTAAACCATTTAGTTTCTAAATTTAATATTAGGTATATCTGTGCTAAGTTAAATTTACTCTTTTTATGTTTTTTTAAAGTTTTGAATTCGATAGAATCAGGTGGAGGCGTAGTTGGTATAATCGCTGGTGGCAGTAATTTTGGCTTCAGCGGTCTGAGGGAAAGAGCAGCCGCGGCAGCAGTAGTAATAGTGCTAGTAGTAGTAGTAGTAGCGGATTGGAGTTTGAGGTTTGTTTGTTTAAATTTCGGTATTTTCGGCGTTGAAGGTGTTGATAATGTATCTTCCTTGGTTGAAAAATTAAAGAAATAAGGAAATTCTACATTGCACCATTTAGCCCAATCGGAAAGGGGTCTAAAAATAGGACGGGCCATTATAAACCATTCAACTACAGGTCTTAGCAGTTTGATTAGAATGACAACCAAACCAGAACAAGGAAGCATTAGTAACCATATCACCGTCCTAACCTGAGATCCTGTTTTTGCCACTGTGAAAATTTGAGTAGCTTGACGAAGAGTGTGTCTTTTCACCAAGTGCATTTTTAAATGATGAAATAAACTCAAATAAAGGATATTTTATAAAATGGAATATATAAAATAAAATATACTATTAACAAATATTTATAATTAAACAAAAAAGTAGTTAAATTTAGAGTTCCATTGTTATTATTAATGAATATAAAAACCCAATTTAAATATTTAAGATCATCCTAATTAAATATGTTTGCAAATTTTAATAAAAGAGTATGATAAAAATATATTGGTATAATTTATTACACCCTTATTTCCATTATATTTCTTATCACTATACTAGTCTAATATATATTCAATACTTATATCCATCATTATTAATGCTATTTTAATCATATGCTAACAAAATTTTGTAGCCACCTTCCTTTTTAGTTAAGTAATTTTATTTCATTTAATTGGCGGATTGAAAGTTAATTTTAAGTAGTATTATCTGTTATTATGCAAGTCGCAAACATGAAAAATTCAACCTCTTATGATTTTGGAAAATAAAAACACATTTTGAATCATAAACCAAAGTTATTTACTAAATTTCGGGCAGTCTAAAATATAAATGTAAATAATTAAAGTTGAACTATAGTGATTCGATGCATACTTGGAAAACTATACTTAATTCTGTTCATACAACTGACATAATCAAGACGAAATTAATTTTAAGAATAAAATGTTGTGATTTTTAAATTTAGTAATTATATTCAACTTCCTAACTTAAAAATTATAGTACAAAATTCGGAATTAAACAACATTTAACAAACATGGATCTCTTGAAAGGTTGATATATACGAAGTTAATCAAATTTTAGCTAGTAATATTGAGGAGTTTATGTTATAGTTTATATACTTTTTTGTTTATAGAATATATTATAATCTGTTAACCTGTCAAAAAAGATTAAGAAGACTATTTGAATATTGAATATTGAATATTGATTTTATTTAAAATCATCAAAAAGGATTTAAATTTTTAAAATGTTTAATGAAAAAATATTTATTTGATTTGAAACAATTATAAATTGCAATATTATATTTAGCAATATATTGATTAAGGTATTTACATTCTAATCATTATAACATTTTTTAACAAATATACCTAATTTCAAAGTTAAAATGTTCATAAACTATTTCCTGAATTTGCTATCAAATATTACTATTAGATAATCATTTATATTCTTTATGTATATGGATTTAAAATCAATTGGTTCACTATACTTATATATATTTTAAAAACCTTTATTTTCATCAAAACACTTATCATTTGATATTTTAAATTTTAAGATTTTTTTAACAGGTAACATTGTAACTTTAATTTTCAAATTTTATAAATGCCAAAGGGTAATAAGAATATTATTCGATTTCAAAGTGTTTAGTATATATGTACATTACTAGGCTTTACAATGTACAAAATTTATCTATAAAATAATTTAGTAAATGTTTAGATGATAACCAAAAACCTATATGTGAATTATAACATGAATGTTTTTGATTTCGAAGCATATGACGTAATGGCTGTTATTTGGATATGATGGTGACTAAATTTTGATTGATCAAATACTATTGATTATCTGTTCAAAATATTATCAAAATATATATTTTTCATTTATTTGAGGAGTTGTATTACTCATTAAATTTGAATCAAATTATATTGATATCAACAACAATTTTAAATTAGTATATATTAATGATCACTAACTACATACGATGCAATATTTAAAAATAGATTTATTATCTAAAATATTTAGAATAAATATGATTAATGTGTTTATGGAAATTAGAATTTAAGCTTGTTCTAACCAATTAAATTATATATCATTATTATTTATCCTATATTCTTGATAGATTTTCTATTATTTACTCTGAAATTTTATATCTATATTATAATAATCAAGATATATATATATAATTACTGAATATAGTAGACAAAATTCAAATTTTT
>JNEM01008505.1:0-10402 GCA_000697335.1 Conidiobolus incongruus B7586
ATTTTTATATAATATAGTTTGGCTATATTATATAGTATATAAAATATAGAGTAAATTTGAATCAATTGAATTATAAAAGTTTCAATGGATTTTTATATTCTAAGCTTTTGAATTATTAATTAAAAATTTTGAACAATTTGTTAACTGAATATTTTTATTATAATTATATAAAATCTTTTTGGATTAATATAAAAGTCAAATTATTAATTTGGAATAAAGTAATATATTTAAAAATTAGGGATATTTGAGTTATATTTGAACAATAATATAATATTTTGATGATATGATTTATGTACAAATATATATTATATAAGGAATCAATTAGAAAATTAATATAAAAAATCATACTAGGCATTTTATTAATTACTAAATAAAAATTTAACTACAATTTAAATTTGTATTTAAAATATCTTAGAATTTATTATATATACGCCATATATTACTACGAATAGGAGAGAGAGTAAAATGAGGAAAAATCAGAAAATAAACCGTTACTTGTCCTTGAAATTATTTATTTGTATAGAGTATTTTTCAGAATAAAATATATATATTCTTATAGATTAATAAAAATTATAGCTATTTCAAAAAATATTTCCATTATTAATTAAAAAAACTTGTTATATAAATAATATTATTATTAGAAGTAAAAGTATCAATTCTATGAAATTTATATAGTATTATATTCATATCATATATTTAAAATTTCAAACAATCACAAATTAATCCATTTTAATATATATAGTACTTTAATTTTTGCATCCCCTAATTTTTTTTTATTTTCGAAACTTCATAATAGGATTAAAATTGGTTTTTGAATATTAGAATAATATTACATATTAATTTAATAATTTCTATTTTTATATAAGCTGACATTTTTTGATCGAAAATATTTTATAAGAATTGACTAGTGATCAGCATATATATATATATATATATAATTGATTTTTATTCTATTTTATTATCAGTACATAAGATAGAATAAAATTTGTGCGGCTAATGTGGTTTAAATTTTAATTGAACATTATCGCTTTTAATTGAAAATTTTCAAAATACTACGTTAACTCAAATTAATTAAAGATTTTTAATATTATTCATGAATATTAAAGTCATTTATAATTCAGCATAAAAAATAATTAATATTTTTACTCAAATTTAAAAAAACTATAATAGTATCTCTAACTATCAGTATTGCTGATCTAATTATTAATGATATTTGATTAAACAGGAATAATAGAAATTTCAATAATAATAATAATAATAATAATAATAGTAATAATAATAATAATAATAATAATAATAATAATAATAATAATAATAATAATAATAATAATAATAATAATAATAATAATAGTAATACTAAAATACTCTCTTTAATAATGTTAATATATTAATTCAACAAGTCAAAAAGTGATAGTTTTAGCATTAAAACTAAATAGATCAATATAATATAAAATATATAAAAATATTAATTAATCAAAATTTTTGGAAATGTTGCCCAAAGTTGGAAATAGCTAAAGTCTTCTCAAATTAACAAATTTTTAAATGCAATATTTAAATGATTTAGAACTGATTGAGGCGATTATTCATTTCTATATATTTCATTTAATCAAATACCAAATATCCTGTAATTGTTTGAAATTGATTGATTCAAATGGCTGAGATATTATAAGCCAACTTGAAATTTAGATAACTTAAAGTATCAGAATATCATTTTGTTATTTAACACACATGTAGAATAAGTAATATAAAAGATATCTATTTATTGGTAAACAAGTATATATTTGATATTTTAAATTTATTATTATTTTTATAAAAATTATTATTTGAAAAATTTTTAGAAAATTAATTGGATGATTATAGTAACGGATAAATTTTAACAAATAAAGTAATTTTATCCTCTTTGCAAGATATAATGTTTTAAAGATTATTAGGTTTGAGTTGATAAAAATATATTGGTTTTATCTCCTAAAAATATTGAAATTACAATTTAATTAACTCTCACTGAACATAATATACTCAATCGAGTAAAATTATATTATCAATGTCTTGAATTATAATTATCGCATAAATCTATGCAAGAATTTTAAATTTTCCAACAGAAAAGAGGTAAAAATATGGATCAATTATTTGACAGATGCGAAATTATTTGAAATAAACTTAAACCAAATCCAATTTTTAAATCTAAAACCAAATATTGCAATGCCAAGATTTCATTTAAATCCTTTTCTAGATGATGTAAAATGCACAGGACAATTAAATCATGTCCAAAATTAAATAAAACAGTAGACCCGATTTTATAATTAAAAATCCTCAATTTTTGAGCAAATTAATTCGGACAATGAGGTTAATTATTATGCGATCTAATTAATTCATCAATTCAATTAAGATCAAAATAATTTTCAAGCTCTCAAATAATAAAATATTTGAAATGGCATTATTATTAATAATCAATTACTCTTCACCAAAATTAAAGATTAAATGCTAAGCATTATTATATTTGATAACTCTCTATTTTAAATTCTAAGCTAATCAATGGATTATTCGGTGTATATGTTGTGGTAAATTTGAATTTTAAGTCATAATATGATATTTTTAAAAGTAGATCTTACATTAACCAAAATTATATTATGTGATTTTTTTAATGAATTTACAATTCTGGTTATACATAAAGAAAATTATCACAATATATATACTAGACTGTAATTTAATCAAAATTTTTCAAAAAAAAATTTAAATATTTAATATTACTAGAAAAAATATTATATTTTGTTTAAACTGTATATTAGTTAAAGTTGACCTTGAAATTCCACTATATTAAAATAAGTGAGACTGAATATATATATCTATTTAAATAATAATCTAATTTAATTATTAATCAAGCATATATATTTATATATAAAATTTATTTTAATAAATATTAACTATTAGATATCAAATAAAATCAATACAATATGTTATTGTAGTTTGGAAATAGGAATATATATTACGAAGCAATTAAAATAATTTGGTAACTTATATAAAGTACACTTAAATAATGATTAAACGATTTATTCCACCTTTTATAACTAATCGTTGATGGTTTATAAAATTAAATAGTTTGATTAAAACATTTAATATTAATATAAATTAATATTGCTGTATAATCAGTTTAATTATAATTTGATCATATTACAATTATATTCCTACTTGATTTTTATTTTCTTTAACCAATATTGGTACCAGACAATTATTAACTTTAATTAAGAATTTTTAAAAATTTTACAAGGGGAAGTATTTTATAAAATGCTTTATTTTTTTTAGATAATTAAATGCAAAATTATAATTATACATATTACTGGATTATAATTACTTGAACAATATTTTATTGCTCATATTAATAATCGATTTGTAAATAGCATATGAATGATCTTGATTCTAAATAGGTAAATGCTAAAATACCGAGTAAAGGAAAAAAATTAACTAGCTTTAATTATTAATCCTGGAAAAATATTACATTAATCAAGCATTATAATTATCAAAGAAAGCGCTTTTATTATAAAAGTAATGGTTCCCAACAATTTTTGTTAAATGCCTTTATAATTTATTTAGTTTAACTTAAATTAATTTGAATTCTAAATTTAGAAATGAAATATTTGATATGAAATCAGAGATTTGAAGGGTACAATTAATATAGATAATTAGATATTCTCATAAAGTTTTAATATGAAATTTTTGGAGTTAATTTAAAGTTTTAAGGTTTATGATTTTATTTTTGGTTGAAATTTCTAATATTAGTATTTTTGAGAATGTATTTTAAAAAAGAATATCATTAATTGTAATTAAAAGGTATTTATAATAATTATAAGATTAACAAAATCAATCATTAAAATTTATAGTATCGGTATATAATATTTTGTTCATAATTATTTTGATGTATATATTAAAATGGTCTTTGGGAATTTTTAAATTACTAAGATTGATTATAAGTTTTATAACCATTTTATACCTAATTATATTTAAATTTATGAATAATTGCCAGATCAAAAAAATTCCAAAGTTAATCGTATACTATTAAGTTATAGATTTCTCCTTAATAATTAAAGATGATATAATCTATATAATCAATTAACTAAACAGTATCAAATGTATTATTATTTTTACGAATCTAAAATCTTGGTCGATTGAATCGATTGCTAAATTATTGACTAAATCCAAAATATTAATGAGAAACTCCTAACTATCAATAATAGTATATCCAATGATTTAGTTCAGTTGATTGATATTAATTAGTTCATTTATATAATTGTCGTCTTAACCAATAGGTATCTAAAAATATATTCACTATATCTAATACTATATAACCTTGAAATTGGGTTTAGATTTCAAGTATTTGATAAACATAAATTTTATGGATTGATATTACTAAATTTAACAATAAATTAGTTAATTCATGCAACTTATCAAAATGTATCGTTGGCATATCGATAATATTAACAATATCTTTTAATATATTTGAAGATATAATATATTATATATTATTTATGATATAAATTTAAGCTTAGTTTAGTTTGTATTAAATTCACTAAATAATCTATTTATTATTCATTTAATTTATAACTTGATCATGTTATTTAACGGAAAATTTTATAAAGTAACAAATATTAAAATTTGATAAAAAGATTAAACAATTTGGTAATAGCGATTAAAAATATTGTTCATTGATTGGATGGTAATGAGTTAATAAACCAATCGTATATAATAATGATATATTGAAACCAAGTAGTGTCAATGGTAATGTTAATTTTAAAGCTGATGAAAATAGGAAAAATAAATTTTTAAATAAACCTTCCAAAATAAATCAGTTAACAATTAAATCTTGCGAGGAGACTGCCTAATTGGGAGATGGTGTATTTTGCTTCACATGGTATGAACCAATTTAGTTTAGGTTATTTGATTATTGAATTTGGTTTTTGGAATTTGATGCTTGGTGTTAATTAATTTGAAACGATCGTTCCTGTCTGTTACCATATCGGATTTTGCTGCCATTAATTAGTAGTATATATAGTCGATCAATGGCCATCAGAGAGGCAAAAGTATCCCATTAAGTATTTGTTAGTTTTCAAAATGAAATTGGCCACTCAACCACTTTATCAGGATAAACACGTTGATAGTTTAAAATCTAATTTATATTCTTCAGAATTTGACCCTTGGGTTCAACTTGAGTATCCAACTTCGGATGCTGTCTCTCTCGCCTTGACTCCACCATCTATTTACCCTAACGAGAGCGTCCAAATAGGCTCTCTTTGGCCAGATGACGATTATATGAATTCTTTTCCTTCATCAACATCTGTTCATCCTCTTTCTTCAGCATACACAGGAATTAATTCCGTTCCATTGGATTTTACTAACGCTTTATCATCAATGGTTTCTGTTCCTATGACTCCAAGCCAAAAGATTGATCCTGTAACAACTATGAGCGATAATTTATTACTCAATGACTGTAATTTTATGCTAACTCCGATTCCACAAAACTCTATAATCGATACCAATTACATTTCGGACCTCTTACTATCAGACTCCAACTCGATTGTAACAATCTCTCCTCCTAACTATCAGCTACCCAGTGATTATACTCCTTACCCCTTAAGCAATGTTCCAACAGTCGACCCTAACCAGCAAAATGAACCAACAGTTTCAGCTAAATCTAAAACCATAAAAGCTAAAAAAATGAAATCAAGTGCAACAAAACAGCTTAAAAACAGCTTAACAAACCAAACTGCCACAAAGCTTTCTAAGTTAGAAAGAAATCGGATAGCAGCATCCAAATGCAGACAAAAGACCAAGAAATGGCAGGAAGAAACTATCAAAACAATCGAAAAAACCACGAAACAGAATGAGTTGTTAGAGAATGAATTAATGGAATTGAGGCAACAAATTATGGATCTTAAAATACTGCTAGCAAGCGCTACTTGCGAGAATTCCACATAATATTTGAGCTTATCTATAAACTGATTATATTTTGAGTACTTCTTTGATAATTAAGCAATGTACATGGTGTATAAAATTAATTTCAATTGTATTTAATAAAAAACTCATTATTTCCAATATTAAAAATTTTATTTTAACTTAACTATATAAATATATTGAATTAAAAATATAGCTCATTTAAAAAATTTTATTTCTTCCACTAATTTGTTATAATTTTTTTCACTTGAAAGGTTAATCAAAATTGAATGAAAATTATTTTGATTTAGATTAGTTCCTCAATGACTTGAAAAATTACCAATTATAGACCAAAAATCGAATATTAAAAAATATGGATATTAAAATTGATTACTAATAAAAAATTAAAAAAAAAATATTAATAAAATTCAAAAAGTAAAATTATTATATTAAATAGCAATACAATGATGTTATATTGTTATATTTCTTAAGCTATATTATAATTTCATCTTTGATCTTTAAAAATAAAATTTGAAATGAACCTCCCAATTGTAAAACTGATATTCCACTTGTATCAAATCTAAGCAAATTGAAAAATATCTATAATTCATATACCAATGGCATAGGAAACAGTGGAATGGATTTAAATTAATTTTAAATCTAATTTAATTTAATATCAAAGGTTGAATATATAATTAAAGATGTTTTAATTAATGATTAGACCTGGTTTGAAAAATTCAGTTTTGATAGGTGATCAGAATATTTATCTTGTGATCTTGATAATTGTATAGAGGCGACACCTGAATCATGAAATTTACCAAAATTTGTGGAATAAAAATGAAAGAGGTTATAAATACAATTTTGACTATCATTGTATACATGATTAATTTCTATTCGTTAAAAGTGAAATTGTATATAAAAATATGAACTATTTCCTAAAACATAAAATAATATCTTCCTTAAGGTATTTCAAATTAATAAATATTTCAAGATATAAAAATTAATTCAGTCATTATTTTATATTAAAGCTGGATGCAAAATGTTTCAATAGTTTAATCAAGTAAAAAGATATATAAACTCTTAAATATTTCAGTTTTTATAAGTAAATAAATATATTAAAATTTTTTGTAATTATTTGAATTTATTTTTCATATAAGTATTTTGAAATTTATGAGATATATTGGTTAGGACACCACAATAAGTGAGTTCATTTCAAATTCACAATAAATTTTCAATATATATTTCAATTCATTTGAAAATAAGTATAATGATTAATGCCATAGCTACGAAGATACAGGATCTAATAATAGTATTATCATACATTTACTAGAACTCTTTTTCAAGAATAAACGCAATATTATTCTAATATTCACTTTCATTTTTCATCACCATCCCAAAAAAAATTAAATATCTTATCAAACTAGAAAAACTCGATTTAATTTAAAATGAATCACTGAGAGTGAAATTATCTTAATGAAATAATTTAATTGAATTTGAATTTGAGTTCTATAGGATTTCGGAAGTTTAGTTTCAAAGTGTTGCAAATCAAATCAAATACATTTTCATCAAATAGTATCAGGTTCTCAAGATGATTTGAGTAAAATATTACTTAGTTGAATATAGTTATTGTTGTTTAGCAACATATTTATAATTAAGTAAGGCACGATCAATTTAATCTAGTGTAAATAATCATAAATATATTAATTGTTAGATCTAGATTTATTCAGAGATAATGAAATTAGGTCAACATTTTAAATTTTCAATTCAACTTAATTTATTGAACTATTTGATTAAATTGGTCAATTTTTTCTAACCAATTGTACAATCCCTCTGATTGGCTATATTCTATTCAAACCACAACAAATTCAATACATTTTATTCACATAGGTAAAGTTTAAGTCTCAAACTTTATTATCAATTTCACCAATGAAATTTGAGATTGATGACATCATAGTTTCCATTAACATTTAAATTTTGTTGGTATCAATAAAAACTATTATTCTCTAAATCAATTAGCATTCTAATAAAAGCATGTTTGTTTTAATTCCAAAATTTCCAATAGAAGATGATGTGTAGAATGTTGGAAGTATTTAAAAAAGAAAATATGATGAAATTTGAAATGAAAGATAGTACTAGTCTGTTCAATTGCAATTTAATCAAAGTATCTTTTCAATTAACAAAAAATGAGTTATTCCAGCGATTCAGTACATCTGATATATATTTTAAACCATTAATTAGTTCAAATCAAAATAATGTTCGATATTACATTAAATTACCAAGCATTGTTCAACAGTTTCAATAGTATATATTAACATTTAAAATTAATAAAATTACAGTGTCAGTCATCCAAGTTAAATAAGTCGAAATCAAATATCAATAACCTCTGACAGTTGGAATTTAAAATATGATAGAGTGAAATCAGGTGGTAAAACCTTACTAATGTAAAATCGTAGATTAATATACCATACAACTACAATTACAACTTTACCTTATTCAATTATTTAAAATAATTCAAATACACTACCTATTTCTTGTTTTTTTGTGGTGGCTTTGATTTGATATATGATTTGGACTTTTTGAACTTTCCTAACTGGTATACAATATTAGTTCGGAAAAATAATTATATCCAAGTCAAATATCAAATACTACTAAATACTTAAAATATAAACATTGTATAAATAATGTGTAAAAAAATAGTCAAAATATATTAATTGAATGATGTACTCCATATAATAGAATTTACAACCATACGAAACTTATAATATTTAAAATTCTGTTCTCACCACAGCTTTTCGAAACCTTTAGGGGCGGGCAAAGTTTGGTATTTGATTAGGGTATAAACATCTTTCTTACGTAATAGAATATTGTGTATTGAACTATGATTCATATTTATTAATGCGAAATATCATAGAATAACGTCATATATATTGTTCCTGAATCAAGTTTTGATTAAATTACGCTTGAGCGGAACAGTATTATAGTAAATTGATTATTTCATCAGATTCGGATTAAATGATTGTTTTGTTATAGTTGATTAACCCAACAAAATTTCAAGCAATTTAATTTTACACTAATTTTAGAAGAGGAAAAAAAGGTAAGTTTTGAAAAATATTGGTAGTGAAACGTCATTAAAATCTCGCAGTTATTTTTTCCAATGGATTTAGCTGAATTTCAATGTAAATTCGGTATAATTGATTAATATTATTAGATACTTGGCAAAATACGATTCACCGAAATATCATACCATATATAAACCATAAAATATTTTGATTATTATTTGAAATTTATGAAGTGATTTTTTAAAGATAGAAATATATTAAATTTAAATATAAGTTATATATGTCTAGATTATATTATATTAAATCTATATTTGAGAAAAACATTATATTAAAGAATAATTGTATTGTTAAAATATTTATATAAAAAATCATCACCTCAGACGTAATAATTGTGATAATATATTAAATATTCCACTTGCATCATTTAGAATAAGAATTCATCAGCCTAATATCATCATCTTGTTTTACTAAGTTTCAAATAAAATTCAACAATAAATCATTATTATTATCAAAGTATCATTATCTTGGTTATTCTCTATAATGGTATATATTATAACAATCCAATAATAATAACATATAAAATATTGTTAACATGTGTTATTCAATGTTTTCAATAATTAATAATACTTTAATTATCTTCAATATTTTCATTTTATCCAGTTAAACTATTATGTTCATTCTAATTAATAAAAATCATTTTTTTTACATATGTGTTAATTATATCGGTAAAGGATAATATAATGAGCAATTGATGAAAATTATGTTTTATAAAAAGTATATTTTAATGCAAATCAAAATGATGTTTAACTCATTCAAGAAAACTGATTCATATGCTATGTCCTCCATTTTATAATCAGTTACTTCATTTATATTATATTATATTATATTATATTATATTGTATCAAAATATTAGAATAAGGCTGGATTTCTGATATTTTCACCTTCTGTATATATCTAATCATTTCAAACAGTTATATCCTTTGAACATGTAGATATCTATTGATACCAAAAATCAATATATTTCTTTTTATTCAACTAAATAACTAATTTTTTCCCATATTTGGAAATACACTAATCAAAGTAAATAAAATTTGTTGATGTTTTAATTTTAATGCAAGCAAAATCCTCTTTTTTTTCCAAAGTTCAAATTCGCTTAATTTTCCATTAATGTAATTTATTTATTTAAAAATTTGGACATAATATCCAAAATAATAAAAAATCCCGATTTAATAATAATATAAAATGATATTTAATGATAGTATTAATGATAACTTTATTTAATATTTTTAATATTATTATTTTTCAAAATGAAATAATAATTATATTATTATTATTATAATAGATTTAACATAATTAAAATAAAAGTTGTATAATTAAAAATATTTGTTAAATTCAATAAAAAATAATATATTATAATATAA
>JNEM01008506.1:0-18076 GCA_000697335.1 Conidiobolus incongruus B7586
TTTTTATATATATATATATATATATATATATATATATATATATATATATTTAAATTTATAATAATATTTTAGCCTTACAAAAATGGTTTAAAATTCTTTAATTTATTTCTAATTAAATTAAAAGTTCGAGTAAAGTATAAAATAAATATTTAGTATACTAAAAAAATTCTTTGAAATTATTTAATTATTAATTATAATCATTCAAAATATTAAAGATAAGATTTTTGATTCATTATTATATATATTTTTATAATTAGATACATGATATTCAACTTAAAACTAATAGTTATTCTAATTGAAGATTTTATGATTTGCTATTAAAATAAAAATCTTCAAGTTTATAATTATTGTGATGAATATATTTATTTGATAATTTGATTCTTCATTGTAATAAATTCTCTCATAGTAATAACTTATTGAATTTAAAATATTAGTACTCCTAAATTTAGTAATATTCTGCAAAAATTAATATTGCAATTTTAAGTATTATTTGATTATTGAAGGGAAATAATCTTGTCAATCACTCAAGAAACTGCGATTACTACTCTGAATTGAGAAGTCTCTTTGGGAGTCACTCCTTTCATAAACTAGTTGATTCCATCACTTTCCAAGAGAAACTTGCTCTTACCCACAGAAGCCAATAATAGAATTTAATATAATATAAAATTATAATGAGTCAAACAATGAATGTCATCTAATTATCATCATTTGAAAGGTATCCAGTGTCTAAGTTTTTCTTAGTACACTCACAAAGTATTGAACTGTGACAAGTGTTAGATATTTACTTTATTTCAAAGAACCTGATTTAAATTAAGTTATTTTCGCCTTGTTTGGTGAAATCCATTAAATTTGTCCCTAAGTTTGTGGTAAACTTTCATTTACTAATGGCGATTCTCTGTTCAAACTCTAAAAGTCTAATCCCTCCCACATTTACTAGGGTCATAATAATATTGAAATTAATATTAATGATATGTATTATTAATAGAAATTTAATCAAATTAACTAATATTAATTAGAAAAACCTAATAAAATTATATCAATTAATAATATTTAGTTTAGGAAATAATTTAATTGAATATATTATAATTTATAATTTACTATAAAAATCTATTTCGAATTGTAGAAAATTTCTAGAAATATTAAATACGGGATATGGTTAAAATCTGAGTATAAAAAAGGAAATAATTTGAATTTCTACCAATTTAATTTCGAATAATTAATCAAAAAATGCCCAATTTGAGTCGTGCATAATTTCATATTATTCTTTAGTTCAACGGATTGAAATCCTTGTGTTAACTAGCAAATTGTATTGAAATGATTTAATACGGTGAGACGTTGGAATACTCAATATAAACTTTTGGTTAGTAACAGTATATATAAATGGGTGAAAATAATTCGATTGACAGATAAATTAAACAAAGTGAACAATGACAAATTCTAATATTTTAAGCAGATATTCACAAGATCAAGTTATTAAATATTTGAACCGAATTAACTTTTTCAATTATACAAAGGCAAACAATAACGAACTCCCCCAACCTACCTATGAGACTTTAAGATCCATTGCTACATGTCATACTCGTTCCATTGCTTTTGGTAATTTGAGTTTCCATTACTACCACAAGTTGACCAAACCCCAGGGTCACATTCCCACTCACCCCGGCATTGCACTGACCACTAGAGGTGTAAGTATCCACGAACAAGATATCTTTAAAAAATTAGTCGAAGAAGAACGAGATGGGTGCTGCTGGGAACACGCTATATTGAACTACTGGGTACTAAAATTTCTGGGGTATGACTGTTATTTCGTTGGGGGACGAGTTGTAGACTATTTCACTTGGAGCAAGGATCGAACAATTGAAATTGGTCCTACCAACCATGCTTGCATTATGGTGAATATAGATGGCCAAGAGTACATTTTAGATTTGGCCACGTATCTTGGGTCTACAGATGTCCCTCTAAAATTGGAACTAGATCTCATTCAAAAGACGTCCAACTTAACCGAGCATCGATTTATTAGAGTGCCCTATCCTGATGAATTAGAGCAAACGCAATCGACTAAGTATCATCCCTATTTGCTACAAGTTCGCTACGCTCCCATCCCTGGCAAGGAACTGAGTGCCCGAAATGAATGGATCCCAATGCACTACTTTTATCCTTCTCCAATCTTCATCAAAGAGCTGAAAACTTTGAATAATGAACTTTTGTTTGATTATGATAATGTCTTTTACAAAAATGTCTTCCTCGCTATTAATACACCTGAAGGATATCGCACTTACTTGAATGGTACTGTCAAAATATTTAATGAAAATAGCAGTCAAACCATAGTTTCTAAAACTTTTGAGGAACGTAGAAAATTATTATTACAATATTTTCAAGTGAAACTACCTGATTTGGATGAAGAACATCTGCCTTATTAGTTTTTTTTCCTTTTTTCTTTAAAAATTATAATAAAAAAATATTTTATTATTATATACTATTTTAGAAATATTTAACTATATTTATTGCGGAATTCTTAATAGTTTAAAGATATTCTATTGCTAATATTAATTGAATCGATTATTAATACAATATTCAACTTTTCAAAACTTTTATTGAAACTTTTAATAATTTTATGATATAATATCTTTAATATAGAACTGATGAATTTTATTATACGATTCTTAGCTTTTAATACTTTGTATATAGTACAACCTTTCCATATTTCGAATAAGTTATGCAACTTTTTCTAAAACTTAAGGGTTTGATATAATGATTTTATTGGGAAATTTTACAACAAAAACAATAAGTCTATATATGCGAAAAATCAGAAATTTAAACATATTCAAGTTTAACCACTTATAAATTTAATTTGAGATTATAACAATTATCCAATTGTTGAACTTTTGTAAAGATAATAAAATATTACATTTTTATATTAATGATAATACATTGATTTTATTTTTCTTAATATTAAATATATTAATTCGATTTATTTGATATTTCAATGATTTATATCAGATTGATTGAAATATACATAGATTGCTCTCCGAGAACTACAGTGTGAACCAAATATATAATAATGTTTATTGAGTATATTTATATAATACAGTTTAACATTCATACAAAGATTAGCTAATAAAAGTAAATGAAAATGTACGATAATAATCACTGTACCAAAAAATGAAGATTTATATATCATTTATATAACAGAATTTTGACATTTGAATTGAATATTATAATTATCATAGTTCATATACACTGTTAACAACACCAAAAATATACTGATTTCTGATTAATAATTTATTAATTTTTTTACTAATTATTCAATAAATCAATAGATAGATAAAATGATGGCAATTTTATATTAGTGCAAAAGTTTAAATAGGTATTATATAAATATTGGTTAATCATTAGATTTATCATATATTATTTTATATAATTGAGTTATTCTTACAAATACTCCTATCAATTTTCATATTAACAACTGTTGCATTTCAAAATTACCCGTCTATATCAATTGGATAGTTAAGGCAATAGTATTTGATAGATTATATTATACAATGAATCAACTATTTAAAAAATTTACTATCAACCATCTTATTATAATGCACAATGCAATTTTAAATTATATTTCATTAATTCTTTAAAATTTGAAAAAAATTTATCCATCACAAATTTTCAGCTTAAATGAATTGAATTACTATTATTATTATTATTATTATTATTATTATTATTATTATTATTATGAAAATTATATCTATATTTATCACTATCAAGTTCCTTTTCATCAAAATTGAAGTCATTTTTCAGAAACAAAGTGTTTAAACCAAAATAATTGAAATTTTTGTGAAAAAAATTAATATTACATAATCAAAATCAAATGAATTCAATATAAATTAAAATGATTATTTGATACTATAAATCTGTATGATAGCAAAAAGAAGAAAAATAATATATAAGGATTAATAATTCCAATTATCTATATTTTTTATTTAAAATATATTAAAATAAATCATATATCAATATCTCTTTGGCAATGATTGTTTATCAATGATAAAGGTAAATTGGATAATCTTGGATAAATACTACTTGATCAGATAAACAAATTTAATCTTCAAAAGTTAATCTCACGATTATAATATTCTTATTTGTCAAATTTAGCGAATTGGAATTTTAAAAGAAATGAGTATAAATAGTTATCTTCATTATTAAAAAATTGATCAAAAAACAATATTATAATAACTAATAAATTCAAATTAAATAGTTTAACAATAATGACAATTAATAATTTTAACACTAATTTAGCATATAGCCAGGACCAACTTTGTCAATACTTGAAGAGAATCCGATTTTTTAAAGATTCCAAAATTCAAATTGATCAGATCTCACCAAATTACGAAACTCTAAGCAGAGTAGCTAAGGGTCACGCTACGTCAATACCATATGGAAATTTGAGTTTTGCTTACTATAAAAAACTCTCCAAGCCTGAAGGGAACTACCCTTGCAACCTTCAAGATCCTCTCACTACTCAGGGAGTGAGTACCGATTTGCAAGATATTTTTAAAAAATTAGTTATGGAGGAGAGAGATGGGTACTGCTTCGAGAATAATTTATTGTGTGCGCATATGCTGATGGCTTTGGGGTTTTCGGTGTACGTTACCGGTTCGAGGGTGGTGCAGCCTCATATTTGGGATAAGTTCAGAACTGTTGAGATTCAGGCTTTGACTCACGCTTGCATTATTGTGGAATTGGAAGGTAAAGAATACTTGTTGGATGTAGGCCTCAGATTGGGCGGTACTTCCAAACCCATCTTGATGGAGGAAGGACTCGTGCAGCAAACCAATCCCCTTGTGGAGCATCGATTGGTGAGGGGACCCTATCCCAACGAAACTATAGAATTAACCAACCCCAGGCACTACCCATGGATCTTGGAAGCGAAGTGCAAGCAACTCCACAACAAGCCGCCCCACCCTAGAAATGAGTGGACACCTCTGACTTACACCAATCCCACCCCAATCTATTTGAAAGACATCCAAATGATCAACAATGTCATCGTCTCCACACCTGACGGCTTATTCAGAACATGCATTACCATGACCATTAATACTGAGGAAGGCTACACCAATTTGAGGGATCAAACCTTAAGAATCTACACTGAGAAGGACGGAGTCCAAACCATCCAACTAAACACCGAGCATGAGAGACGAGAAGCTTATTGGAAATATTTTAATGTCAAAATTCCAGAAGATCATATCGAACATTTGCCCAATATCAATTAATTATATGATTAAATTACTATATCAAGCTACCAATATCATTATGATATCTCACTAATCTCTGTCAGTTTTAAATAGTATTTTATAATTAATTACTGCTACTAGCAACTAAATATTCTCAAAATGGCTCAAAATTAAAAAATTTGAAACAATTATTATGTTGCTTTTATTAAGATCAAATCGAATTAATAACCCGACATATATATATTCTCATTAATCTATGAATCTTTTAAAATTAGATTCAAATTAAAATCTTTATCATCTATTAACAACTCAATCAATAACATCTGAATGAATCAATCACGATTATAATTTGTAAGCTGAAGTAAACTAAAAAATATGATTTATAAAAATGTTTGAATCATCAAATTCCCATCAATTTTACAATATAATTATATAAATTATGATTTCAATTCATTTTTGATACTTGATATATTGAAATAAATTTGAATAGTATATTTTAACAAGCCAGGTGGCTCCCTTCTACTTAAGTATTATTACGTTAACCCAAAGTCATATCCTACTTGCATGCCAGATGCTTCCGCTCTATCTTTTAATTGGCTAATGATACAGTTCACCGGAGAGTATCTTAATCACCTTACCCACCTCACTCTATATAAAACCCGGAATTAGAATTATTCTCGACAAGGCGAGCTTGATCTGGGTCCTCTAAGCTATTTGACCTAATAAACCTCTATCTCCCTAACCTTATCCGGAATTCACCGGATCTCTCTCATTTTTCTAAACTAACCTTGACATGGTTTTCCCAAGAAGTGTTAATAAATATTTTTTAATTAAATGCTTAAATTATATAATCTATTTTATCTGATAAAATAAATTCATAAATATTAAAAAATTAGGAAATATTCAATATAAATATTTGTTACTTTTTAAATATTAAAATATTAGAAATATGCTTCTCTTCTCCTCGCTATCCAACCGTACGGCTTCAACTCTATTCAATGAAAAACTAAGATTCTAATTCTTGAGGTTGACATAACCTTCTAAAAGATTGATAGATATTGTAATAGGTTTTTGAGGATGTTAATGTTGTCGTTAACTGCGTAAGTATTGATCATTTCCATGTCTTTATAGTGCAATGGCGTAGGCAGCGTATAAGTGATTGGCGTTCGATCGTTGAGAGGATGCCAACACACATTGGGGAGTTGATTGGATTTGGCTTGCACGGTCCACAGAACATTGCTGGGATTGGCATTTTCAATTATTGCATTCGGATAATGTGCTCCAATTAATTGATGTTCAATTGGAGGATTCGTCCACAATGTAATACTTTCTTACATTGAAATAGGCTCAGATTTCAATCATAGTTCAAGACCCACATCCAGTAAGTAGTTGTTATTTTCCAGTTGAATGGTCATACAGCCATTGGTACCAATTTCACATTTTGTAAAGTATCTCAATTTGGGGATTTATGATCCGACTACGCATGAAATAGAGGTTGTAACCAAGCATTATTAGCATATTATCACATAGGACATTGTGTTCGAATCGATGACTGTCCTTCTCGTCAGTCATGAGTTTTTAAAATAGCTTGTATTGTTAAAGGATCGTTAACGTTACATGGGGTATTACCCTCAGACTACAATAGTCTTACAATAATTGAATTTAAATTTTCTAAGGGAATGGAAGTAGTATAACATTTTGTGATTCTCTTAATCTTATCTAAATAATGATTTAAGCTGAGTTCATCAGTGCTAGAGAATTCTTTTTAAATATAGTTATAATTGATCTTAATTGAAATTGAAAGTGCAATTAAATTTGGAAAACATTAGTCATTATTGATTATTATTTTTTTTGAAAAGGATTTGAAAGATTTTATTTACTATTCGATTATTTTATGTTTCTCATTTAAATCGTCAAAATAAATTGTTCACTACTCGATACAGCTCATGAGGCAGTCTACTCACTTATAAGGCAAGGATCTCATCACCTTGACTAAGGTGAACGCGGCACAAAATTTGGTTGTTAGAAAAGAACGCGGTGTACAGGTCCACATCTCGGTATTTCTTTTCGAGGACCTCCTTGAGTTGAGGGCGGTAAAGCGCTAGAGGAACTGTTGTAGCGTGCTCCAATCCGGTACTCCTTGTGCGAAGGTGAACCTCATCCAGTTAATTGGCAAGCCTTTGAGGCGGAGGGCAAAGCCGTTGGCACTCCGACTTGGTGCCCAATCTTGAGTGTCGGTGAGCTGATTGCAAAGGACCAGGAATATGACAGCATTTTAATTGTTGGAGGCCGAGAAAGTGAAGTTTAGGGAGAGTAACTTGAGTTAGTGAGGTTGGCGAATGTCCAACTTCAAGAGGGCGTCCGTCAAAGCTTGGAGGTTCTCTCTAAGGACGTCAGACTGACGATCCTCCCTAAATGGTAGTGGAGAAGGGGATTGCGAGCCCCCTGATCTGGAGCTTGGAGGAGGATGGCCACTGCTAATCACACAAGGGAGTTGGAGGGGAATTCACCTTTCGTGGCCCTCCACGACTGGAGACAGAGGGCCGGTATCTCTCATTGGAGTCATTTCATCCGGCTGCTGGAGAGCTGGAGACAGTGAAGAAACCGGTAGGACTAGTTCAAGAAGCTCTTAGTTTTCCGGGAACTATTTCAAAATCTCTACATTCTCTGAGTTTAGTTTGTCGAGAGGAAGTACAGGATCTTTTTCCTCAATATCAGTAGGGATGTAGTCCTTGGACCACGGCAGGTACTGCAGGAGTCTGGATACCAGCTTGGTAGAGGAATGAGGCATATTAGAGAGTATGTATGTGGGGGTGATCGCGTGGTAGACGATCTGTCCACGCTGGGTGCCAGTTGTCACGTATTCGGCAATGCTGGCTAGAGACAAGGCAGTCAAATCACTTATTCCAGAAGCGAATGGTATATCCAAGACAAGAAAGACGATCTGGGGTGTATATTTGGCTAATTGGATAGCGAGCAGGGTGCGCAAATTAGGTGAATATGCCACTGTAGATGGGTCGACGCTGATCAACTGACCTGAATTCATTTTGACCAAATAATGCAAATATAGCTGATAAATTAACTCGAGATTAGCTTAACAATGACCCTTTATTGAAATTTTAAGTTAGAGCCGTAGTTGATGTGCCCAGCGTCGAATTTGCATTCTATCAAATATCATTTTTTTGAATTGATGATCTCCTACGTCCTTTTATCGGGATCTATAGGCTCACTGTTCCAACCGTCCTCATGGGTTGTAAAATGCGAGTCCCAAGGAGACTAAGGTACCCAAAACATTCCATCAATTGATTTAGCACGGAATTCTGATTAACCTGAAGTGATTCGACAGATTGCCAAGTCGACAACCTTGACAAACATATTTAGCCTGAGAATTGTCCGAATTGATTGACTTGGGATTGAATGTTCTTTTTGTACTCTGGGTAAACATGAGGTATGCATGAATGTGCTACAATTTTTAGTTAGTGATGGGAAATAATCTTGTCAATCACTCAAAAAACTGCGATTACCACACTGATTCGAGAAATCACATTGGAGAATACCCATTCCTGAACTGGGCGGTTGTATTCCTTTCTGTAACTGAGTCATTCCTATCCATAAAAATCAACAATGAAAACCAATATAAAATTATCACGAATGAACTAATAAACACTTCTCTTTTATCTTCATTTCAAAAATATCCAGTCTCTAAGATTTTCACATAATCCTCACAAAAGTATTGAGTGGTGACGATTGTGAAATATTTACTTTATTCAAAGAACTCGATTCACAGCAAGCCATTTTCACCTCATTTGGTGAACTCCATTAGTTTCCCCTAACTCTGTGGTAACCTATTGTTTACCACTTGTGATTTCCTGTTTAAACTCTAAAAGTCTATTTCTCCCACAATTACAGTCTTCATGGTATTAAATTTCACATGAATTTAATTAGTTAAAGTTCATAAATTTCAAAATTATATTATAATGAGGAATTGAAAATCAAATTAATAGTGTGTTCCAATATGTATAATCAACGAAAAATTCAACAAATATGAAAGTTGACTCTATTGGTTTGGTTTCAATTAGGATATTTAAGTGTGGCAAGAAATTTAAAAAACTGTAAAATAGATACCATATCATTTGATTGGATAGATTGAAAATTTATTGGCATATATTATGATTGTGAGAATAGTCAATCATATTTGACAATGAATTGAATAAACTTTACTATGTAACAATAATTTGAATCGTTTTGAATCTTGATTAGAAATTTTTCAAGTGTACTTCTTCAGATGTTACAATGTTACAATTTTACAATTTAAAATATCCATGCATTGAGATAATTTCATCAGAATTCATAATGAAATTTTTAAAATCACTCAAATTGACATTGGAATGATTAATAAATCAAATAATTATTAAATGATTAATTTTGTTTACATTGTTATAATTAATTCAAATTAAAATTTTTATCAAATCTTAATATACAAAATAAAACAATTTATACCAACAAAATCAAATCTTAAATCTCAATTCGCTAAGGTCATCAGTATTCGACCTTTGAATCACATGGGTATCCTTCTCGCCATTCAACTGAATAGCTACATCACACCTCTTAGGTGTGTCAAATGCACTTTGGGAAGGTGGTTCCGGCTTCTTGAGGATGAGTTCCCTGTCCGATATCCATTCGATGTGGTCCCAATCCAATGCTGGTGATGTGGGCGAAGATGATTGAGACAGTGTACCCAATTGGAACGATCTATAAGCAGCCGACGAGTGATGGGTGGGGGGAGGCATTTGGAAATGAGTATTGTGATTTGGCACTTTCAGTCTTGATCCGTAATCCAACTGGGGCGTCTTCGAAATGTCTTTCTTATCCTCTGGGGAAGTTCTGCCGGATCCGGGTGCAGATTGGGAATAATTGCTAGATCGTCGGAATAAACTCTGCAAGCTCGGACTATGGGCGGATGGTGATGGCGATGGCGACCTGAAGGATCGCGTGATCAAATCCAGGAACCCCGATGACTGTTGCCAAATGTTCAGAGTTTGGTCCGCTTTCGAATATGAAGCGATGAGTTTGCCATCGGGACTGATTGCAACCGCTGTAATTTGACCAATGCTTCCTTCGAAAACTTGATATCTTGTGGATGTTCTGACGTCGTAAATTACGACAGCTCCCTCAAAGGTACCGACCGCTAAACGTTGCGTGGGTTTGTGGAAATCTACAAATGCGTAAGTTTCTACAATATCGAACAATAACAAAGTGGCATCTTGAATTAAAGATTTTCTGAGGATAGGGTCTTTAGGATCCAAAACTTTGACAAGAGACTCTATCAAAGGTGAAATAAAAGGTACTAACAAACTAGGTCGATTTCGGATGACGTGAGACAACGCCTTCAAAACACCTGCTCTTGGCGAATCGTTACCATTGTTGAAGTGCGACTCATAAAAGTCCGGTGTAATTTGACCGATCAGGGCCAAACTGGCGGTAGACGCGAATAGGGCAGGACTAGCTATACAAATATTTAAAATTGCTTGATAGATGATTTTTGCGGATCCCGAACCCGAATCGCCCCACACTTGGGCCGATCGGAACAGAGGGTAGAGGACCGCTGAGGGATCGACGTGCTTCTCCCACGTGGCGAACCCTTTGGACATCAGATCGATTGCCATCATTCTCAAATCGGCACTCACTACTTCCGATATCAAGTAAGTTAGGGATCGTGCAATTCGGGGACAAAGGGCAGGATCGATAATGTCGTACTCACTTCCAATAATAGCTAAAATCAGACAAGCTCTGATTTGTGTAATGGATTTTGGCGTTGAGTTTTGTGATGCCAGGCGAATGCCCCAATACTGGACAATATTAATCTGTTGATCTTGGGGATAATGACCGAATGAAGATATGAAACCTACTCGAGTTGCTTGTGAAATTTCTGGACTTAAATCTGGCCAGAATTTAGAAAGATAGAACAAAGATGACGGTTGGTATTCGCCGCTAACTCGATCTCCCAATAGTGTGCCATATGATGTGGTCAGTTGAATCCAGCTGGTTTCGGGTTTAGATTTTGTAGATAGCACAGGTTTGGCTAGAGTTAGAATGGGGAGTAAACGTGTAGCCGAAGCAACTGGGGATGTCTTCCATCCAAAATAAGCATCTTGATTGGGTGCAAGGTGGCATGCAGGAATACCAAATCCATTAGTTGAACGTCCTCGAATACCTAAGCTAAGCATTGATTTAAATGAGAAAGAAGAGTGGTCATAGCATCCTTCTCCAATTGATGGAATTTCTTCAGGATGTAATAAGGATGAAAGAATAGTGTGTGCCAATCGATGAGCAAGTCCAGAAATAGGTTGGGCGGGAAAATCCTGACTAGATGTGGGGGATCGAACAGCATTTTGGTTGTTAGGTGAGTAGCTGGGTTCAAATCGACTTTGATGTACTGCATAGATAAATTCTACTCCATTTGTCAAGTTAATTGATGGAGCGTTTCCATGATGTAAATCGGATAAAAGTCGCTTGATGTTGATAAGATGTATTTGCATCATAGGGGCTGGATTAGGATACGAGTAAATGGGCAATGACGTAATAGTATGATGGAGGCCCAACGAAGACCAATTGGGAATTGGAGAATCATGCAAATTCACGCCACAATCCCACTCGAAAGGTCCGTTGGAATCGTCGAAAATTGTCAACTCACCACTTGGGAAAGACCACAAAAGTTTGGAATCGTCAGTGTAGATGATGACTAATGCATTGCCCTCAGAATTCCATTGGAGTGTTTTGATTTGACATCGGTTCCCTGGGATCATGCCCAAATTGGCCATGCGTTTCAAAGAGATGATCGAGAGTGAATTGTCTTTGGCTAAACATAGTACTGTGTCGTTGAGTTGAGAGTTTGCGATAATTGGTATTTGGAATAGTTTAACAATCGGTGAGTGCTGCGTAGTTGAAGAGAATAAGAGCGTATGGGAATTGATCTCCCAAACATGGATAGATCCATCTGCAGTACCTGCTACCAAGTGGTTTTTAAATTGGGTGCTCATGGTGCTGATGGGATCAATTAAGTATGTGATCGGTTCACGTTGACCACTGTCCAACAAGATGATATCGGAGCCGGGAGATGCAAAAGGAAGTAAGTGACTTGAAGGGGTAAAGATATGGGGTAATGGGATTAATAAAATAGTTCCATCATCTAAATTACAAATTAATATTATATTCATTGTTGATACAATCAAAAATACATACTGTGGCCTCTAGCCAATTGCGAAACATTTAAACTAATTTGCAAAGTTTTTTGTTTGGGTTGATTTTCTACCAAATAGGGATGAGAATCTAAACAAATTAAATTAGCATTTTTGACATAAAAGATTTAATGATATTACCTAAATAAGGAAAAGCCAACTTCAAAAAATTTTTCACTTCAAAACTTTGCTTATCAAAGTGATACAAATCAGCATTAAACTTTTTAGAATTAATTTGGTTAGTTTGTAAAATACTAAAGTGATTTTGATTGGAAAAGGATAACGAGAAGGATTGGCCTCGGCTATATTATAATTTCAATTAATTTCAATAGATTATATTTAAAATCATATGAATTACGTTCGATTTGAGTTAAAAGGTAAATTGAGTTCTTTTAAATTCCATTTGGTTAGGGATTGATCTTTAGGAATGAAAGAATAAATATATCCTTTCTAAAATACTAGGTTTAGTATAATATCGCCCATGTTTATAAAGGCTGATTACCTTAGTACTAGTTATTAAAATATTATCTTGAAATCGTAAAACTTTATCCCACGCATCCCTAAATTCCGTAGCTGGTAATGATATATTCTCAGATATGGTAATATTATTCGTTTTGATGGTATATGTGACAATCTAAAAAAACTATAAGATTAAGAATATAATAAAATGGACTGAATACAAATACCGTTATGAATTTATTGGAGCAAAGACAAAGTTTAAAAATTCCATCATTTGCTCCTTTCATTGGAAATCCACTAATTGGCATAAAGTCCTTCAAGTATGCTGTCAACAAAACGTCGTATCTCAATGAACTATTGCCAATTTCGTTAAATCTACGCACTTCCAAAGTCCCGAATCTGGTAATGACCACCGCATGGAATTTTGCAGCAGAATTGGATGGTGAAGAGGGTAGTTTAAATACTAAAGTATCTTCCTCACTGTCAACTTGATTTTTAACCAAGATACCAGAATTTGAGAATTGGTCAGATTTTAAACATTGTACTGGGGAGTAATCATCCCACCAATTGATTATTTTTAAATTGTAACCCTCGCCACAAATTAGAAGGTAGTGGTCGATGACTTCTACATGAGTGATAGTTGCTAGTGTTGGAAAATTCAGTTTCAGATAGTTGATGGGCTGTAAAGTGATGGGATCTAAAACATTCACTGAGGAATCGGATTTACCAACGATTAGCACGTCATTGCCCAAGTTGGGGTTATTGGCATCGGGATTTAAAAAGAAACGTTTCATAAATGTAATTCTGTTGGCTGGTAATTGAAAATTTAAGCTCAAGTTTGGACATAATGCAAAAGGTTCAATCTATCATAAAAATAATTAATAAAAAAAATTAATATATTGTATGAAATTATAATTTAAATAATAAAAATACCTTTAAATTGGTGCCTAAATCATTAGCTAAAAATTTAAATCCCCAAATATTATTATCCAAAGTTGATAAATAAAATTTAAAGAAATCACTATAAATGGGATTATATACTCCTTCTAAATAGTATCCCTTTGAAATATCTAATCTCCATAATTAATATACATCCTATAATGTGAATGTTAAGAATAATTTACCTTCACAGACTAAATTGACATTACCAATATCGATATGTTGCCAATCCGCAATTATAGCGAAAAGAGGATGTTGTTTATTTAAATTTATAACTGCACCTTCATTCGTATTATTATTAGTAGTAGTAGATAACTTTTGAGAGAGAAGAGCTGTAGGATCGTTAAATAAATGAGATTGTTGAATTGAATTTCCTCCCAACCTCATTCTTGTTGATCTTGTTTATATTCTACGATTATTGAATTAATATAATTTATGAATTTTTTAATTATATAAATGTTTATGCATTAGTTATTTTTAATTTACATAAGTGACAGTTTAGTTTTTATTTTTATTTGTGAAATTCAGATATTATTATGGGAAATTGATTAATAATGGATTGGAATCTGTGATTAACAAAAATAGTTATGATTCTTTTTGAGGTAAAATTTATCTATAAATTAAAATAATGATATGAAATTTTTCTATGAAAAATATATTAATCAGTTTATTGCAACTATGACATATTATTAGCTTAATCTAACTTTATTTCATTTTATATATCATTCAAAATACGGTAATTCGAAATTCCGATTATTTTATCAGTCCAATTCAATGTGACTTGTATAATAGGATGCTTGAATATATTTTTTAGTTGTTTTAGATTATTATAAATTTTATAACTTGAGATTATATTTGAATATAATGCTATATAGATTTTTAAATTCCATAAATTATAAACTAAATATTAGAATTAATTTGTTATCGACTTGAGTCATTAACAATGATACCAAAGTTATCCCCTCACAAAACAGTCATTATGGAAAAATATTAGTAATTTTGAATAAGGTATTCTCTTTCATTGAAAGATTCTTGAATTTGATTCAATGGAATAATAAACAAAATATACTATTGGTTATAGATTAAAATAAAAAATGATATAATTATTATTTTAAGCTCGAATAACCATTTACTATGTATTATCACCAAAAGGCTAAAAATATTTAACTCTATATTATATTTAGTATTTCAAAAAAGGTACTCATTTATTAGAATTACTAATATGAATCTAAAATCTGTTTTAGATGAATACATAATTAATTTAGAATGATTTCAATATGATATTAAATTGAATGAAAACCATATTAAATTATATTTAAAAAGCTAATGAAAATTTTTATCATAAATATGGATACAGGGAAATATAATATTTCTTTAATTTTTGGTCATAGATGACTATTGGTATAATAAAAACATCAAAAATGAGTATAAAATAACCTTGTACTAATATGATAACAATTATTGTATAAAAATTTATAAAAATGGAAGATAGTTTTTAATTGAAGTGATTTGAGTCGATTAGAATGAAATCAATACTTTAATTTCATATCATTCATTCAAATTATATTTCAAAATAGTTGTATTTTATTGATATTTGAAAAATGTTATGAAATAAGCGTGATAAGTTATTTTAATATCCATTTAGCTTTAGTCCTCAAAATCTTCATACATTTTTTCAGTTTTTCATCAAGCCTTTTCCAATTTAATATAAGTTATATATTAGAAATGTTTAATAAATAATTGATTCCATTCAGCTTTGATTGAATGGTTTTATTTGAACGATCCAAGTTTTCTAATATTAGAAATGGTATTTAATTATAAAACTTTAACTAATGGTGGAATCAATGATGTTTGAAATCAAATCAAAATTTATCTGGAATCCAAATATTATCATCATGAAGTATAGATTACCAAAAGCTTGAAATATATAGTTAAAATATATTTTGAGTAATAAAAATTTGAAAAAGTTTTATGAGTTACTTATTATTAAAGTAATTTAATACCCTCTTTGATTTTATTATCAAGTAATTTTGATAAGTTTTGGTTGATAATCTTAAATCATTAAAATTTTATTTAAACTTAAAATTTTAAAATTCAAATAATACATCCACCATAATTAGTACTGGAGCTAATTATGTATCACTTTCACATCATTTATGATAATTAGTCTATAAATACGTTCTACTGGGTCTCCACTATCCGACAGAGTAAATTGTTTACTACTATTTCTGTTCAAAATGTCAGGTGGTAAATACCAAGAAGTAAAATGCTTAGCTGTCTACAAGGAGGGGGAAGAGCTTAAACCATTTACCTACAATGCCCAAGAGTTGAAAGATAACGACGTGGAGATTGAAATTACCCACTGTGCTATCTCTGGTACCGACATCCAGTTGATCAAAAACGACAAAGGCAAAACCAAGTATCCATTTGTCCCAGGTCATGAAATCATTGGTAAGGTTTGTGCAGTAGGTAAAAATGTTGACAATTTGAAGGAAGGAGATCGTGTTGGTGTAGGTCACCAAATTGGAGCCTGCTTCCAAAAAGATTGCAACTGTTGTACCTCCAATAAGCCTCATCTCTGCCCTTGCCGCATTTTGGCCTATAACGACAAGTGTTCCGATGAGACCAAGGCCTATGGAGGATTTGCAGAAGCCATCCGCGTCCAAAAGGATTTCGTTTTCAAGATTCCAGAATCCATTAAATCTGAAGAGGCTGCTCCATTGATGTGTGCTGGTGTGACTGTGTTTGGACCCATGCAAAGATTAAATATTAAAGACGGTGATAAAGTTGGAATTGTTGGAATTGGAGGTTTAGGGCACTTGGCAATTCAGTTCGCCAGCAAATTGGGAGCTGAAGTATATTGTATATCTGAGCAGGAAGAAAAGGAGGACGACTGCATCAAGCTTGGTGGCAAATGTCATATCAATCTCAACAATACTGAAGAGCTTTGCAAGATTAATCACAAACTTCAATATCTCTTTGTCACTAAGACAGACAACAACCACTGGGATCATTACCTCAAGTTAATGGATTACTGCGGAAAAATCATTGTCTTAGCAACACCTCCAACTCCCATCGAGTTCCAAGCAGTGGATTTGGTTGAAAACTGCATTTCCATCATGGGATCTTATATCGGTTCAATCGATGAAATTAACAAAACTTTGGAGTTTGCTGATAAGAATGATGTTAGACCTTTGGTTGAAGTTTTAGACATGAATCAAGCCAATGAAGGAATTCAGAGAGTCAAAGACATGAAAGCCAAGTATCGCGTTGTTCTTAAGAATTGAATTCGCTCTAGTTAAATTATCATTAATACTATCTTCTCTTATCATATTCTGTCATCAATTGATATATATTATCTTTAACTACTCCATTTCTTATCTATCTTGCTACATTCCTTTATTATGCCAATAAATCATTATTCATTTCCATTAACAAAATACATTAAAAAGAACATTTAAAGGTATTAGGACAAATTAATGTATTTTATTAGCTAATTTACCTGTTTTGTTCTGAAAATAATTTGGAAGTTATTAATAGCCACCCAACATATATGACATGATATTCAATATTAACTTTTTAAAATATTACTGGTATCTCAAATTTAAAATATTGAAATACTGTAATTTCATTGTACATTAGAGTCTTGAATATATTAGCATATATAACACTTTATCTATGATATAAATATTTTATATATTTCACCAAAATTCTATAATCTTTATATTTTAACCAACAAGGAAATTTTATTATTACTTTATAATTTAAATAATGGGAATTTTTTGTAATTGAAAAAAAATAAACATTTTAATATATAAAAAGTAAAAATAACTATATAATTTAAAATAAATAATTTTTTTTATTTCAAATAACTTTTTATTATATTTTTAATAAAGATTTAACAACTAAAAAATAGTTTTTTTTATTAAAAACTGAAATTTAATATTTTACAAACTAATTAAATTTTCCTGTAGAAATTTTCTTTCTTATAAGCTAGTTTTTTAATTGCTTAAACCAATTATAATCACATAAGTTATAATTTAAAGAATATATTAGATATAGTATTTTTTTCTAGTTATTTTTAATTAAAAAATTTTTTTCAACTTTAAATTTATGTATTTTATAATTATCATACAAAATAATAAGTTTTTTTTAAATTATATTAAAAAAAATAATTAAAAATAACTTTATTTAAAAAAACAAATATATAATTTATTA
>JNEM01008509.1:0-20522 GCA_000697335.1 Conidiobolus incongruus B7586
AATTTATATTATAAAATTATAAGATAATTTTGGGACAATTATGATTTTAATAAATCTTTTGTTAGGTAGTAATTATAAATATAATTTAGATAACTATTGGGGTCTTTAATAAATAATAATAGGTATATATTTATATATGAATTTGGTAATTTAGCAAATAAAAGTTGATCATTATCTATTATAAAAAATGAAATGCAATAGATGTATTAATTATAAAATATCAATAAACTTTTAAATATATTAATTTATCAATATATAAATAATTATCTAATAAATAATTCAAAATTTTTCAAATAATCAATTAAAGTCAACTTCAATAAAAACAACATTTATCAATGTTATTTCTAAAAAGTAATTATAATAATACTTGATTAATAAAATCTGTTATGAATATAAAAATTTTGATATAAAAATGATTAAAATACATTTATAATTTATCAAAATATCTTAATGACTTTTAGTACTAATACTTTTTGAACTCATGATAAAATAAATTCATGACATATAAATATATAATGGTAATATATCATTAAAATAAATTTCAAGTTATTATTTATATATGAAGATAATTTCTGAAATCACAGGAACAGGATTTTGAACTATTTTTTTTCTATAGCTAAATAATAATATGATTCATAGAGTGATGGAGTTAATAGTATTTGAATTCAGATCAATTTGCAAATATGATTAATTGACTCAAATTTGGAAAGTAATTAGATAAAGGCCAAATTCGAAATAAAAATATATTCACATCATGAATCATTTTGAATTATCTGAATTTTTCATTATTTAAAAAATCATCTGTAAATCACCAAAAACTCGAATTATATATTAACTGAGGTGGATTTTTAATCAATTTTTCACAAATGTGCCAATTTTAATACCTATATTATTATATATTTAAATTTCAAATTCTGGATAATTTCATTGTAAAGTATACTTGTAATTCAATTAATTTTTGTCATAGTAACATTATAAATCTGTTACAATCTATTATAAACTAATAAATTTATTTATATTTAGTATTTATCTTATAATTGAAGTGATGCAATTCGATTTATGTTATTTGCTTGATAAATATGATTATTTACAAGCTGCTATGATTCAATTGCCTAAAATGTAATAGAAGATATTAATAGTATCAATTTGATATAATAATGAAGATTTACAGATATTCGGGATCAGATAGATTCATGATAAATTTAAATTATTTTCTGCAACAAATAATGAGGTATATTTGCAAAACCAACTCAATTTCACTTTTAATTCAAACTCATGTGATATAGAAAGTAGTGGCAAAGTGGCAAACATATTGATCCGAGTTTGATGCAGTTACCTTCAAATTTAACATATAGCTTAAACAGTTTCATGGTTTGATAATGGATTGATATTTATATACTTCCACCTTTACAATCAAAGTTTATCAATATTTAAAATGCTATATTCAAAGTTGAATAATTTAAACGATATAATTCCCAAAGATTTGAAACATAAAATTTTTTCTAAGAATTGATATAGATTAATACTATCTTTTTCGATGACTGAATTTAACTATCAACCATTTTTAATCATATGTGTTTCATTTTATATTGACTGTCCAATAAATTTTGTTAAAAATTATATATTTTTGATAATAACATAACTCAAACCAAAATATTTATTGAAAAAATAAATAATAGTTTGTAGCATAATGCAAATAATATTAATATAGATGATTAAATGTTTATAAATGTAAGAATATATTATAGACAAAATTCTCTTAATAACTTAATAGATATTCATCTTGAGACATAATCATGTGAAAATTTTCCTTATTCAAATTCCCAATATAATATAAAATTTCAACTACAATTTTGAGATTTCATTTTGATTTTAACCTTTTATTAAAAATATATCAGAGAAAATTTTGTATTATATATTTTAAAGTTTCAACTGTAGAAAAATCTATGTTTCATCCAGTTATACTTCATTCATAAAGCCTCATAATAATGAATAATATCATAATAATTTTGATCAAAAACGTTTATTCAAATATGTCCAAGCATATTTGATAAATTTGTAATTTAAAATCTATAAACCGTTGAATTTATAAAAAATGAATCCCAGATTAAATATTTAAATATTAAAAAAATAAAAGGTTAAAATTATCCATTTCGATGCGGAGTTGTATTATTTTAGTAAAATAGACATTTAATATATTTTTATACAATATATCATATTAATAGTGATGAAATAGTTGTGTATGCAATTGATAAAAATAAATGCAACCTTAATTGTTCATATTCGAAATTTAGTTTTACAATTACATAATTTAAAACATTGAGTTGTAATCAAATAATAAATATAGTGACATAAATATGGTCTATTTTTATTGGTTTAAAATTTATTATAATTTTAAAGTTTTCCTCTAAATTTTAGTTATGTCGATGTAATATTAATTAATATAGAGATAATTATTCAGCCTAGTATTTGAATTTGATATTAAGAAATTAAAGTAATTTACTTTTTGAAACTATTGGAAATATAAGATGGAAAAAACCACATTGGTTAATGTTTTTAATATTGAACTATTTAATGATATTTTAATTTAATTATCTCTTTATTTTTAGATATATACATTTTATTAATTTTTACACAATGCTCAGCGCATTTAAAATAAAAATAAATACATGATATTTTTATTTTTGGCGAATGAAATCATTTATTTGAATGAATATAGTTCAAATATGCTTGTAACACGTTGTATGATGATATCATCTATTTTTTTAAATTAAACTTAATAATGTTAGTATTAGTAAAACTAAAGATATCACTTTCATATGCATTCAATCAATATAAGATATTACTAGTGTTTATACTTAAAGTTTAGTAGGTTTTATATAATTTTATTAAAATCCAAATTGAATTTTTGATTGGAACCATCATTTTCAACCCCTACAAGTTGCCCCTCAATCCAACCAATTTAAACAATGCAACTTAAATGCATTCATTAACCAAAAGTCTGGTTATATTCAAAATGATTTAAATACTCACCTATTCTCCTCATTTAATTATCTTAAATACATTTAAATAATACTCATTTCCAAATTAATACTAATACCATTTACTCACAGTTACAATATTATTTTATAAAACTATATCAAATCTTTAATATTGATATTTTGAATTTAAAATTGATATAATATTTGTTTGTTATACCTGTACTTTAATAATTGATATTAAGTATAAGCATATATGTCGAATGGTACTTCAGAAACGAGGGTTACTGCTGTAACTCTTTTAAGAGCTGCTACTTCAGCTAGACTTAAAAAAGATATTACAGGGAATGAAATAAGTCCTCGACACAGAAATATACGTCGATCCCGTTCGTTTAATATGAATTTTAATGTGAATTCGCGTCCTGAAGATTACGACCAGCCTATTGACCAGCCTGTATATCACTCTAATCAACAATTTCACTTGAGTCAAGATCAATTAAATTTTTATGATGTTACCAGTCCTCCAATAAGTTCGAAATCTAAAAATTTTAATTTTAATGAAAATAATACTGAAAATAGAACTAGTTCAGGTATATCAATTTTTATCGTAGCCAATTTTATTTTAATCAAGGTTTAGATTCATTTGACAAAAAGGAAAATAATGGCTCTCAAAACTCCGATAAAGATATTCAAGATTCACATTCGAATCAAGAATCTCATCCTTCTTATCAAAAATCGAAAAATATAGATCAAGTTAATATTCAACAAATAGCCCCTATATCAGTTAATATAGACGAAGAAGAAAGAGAAAACACCAACCAACATTCTACTACTCTGGCTCCCATAGTTGCAACAGATCCCTTAGGCTATTTAGCCAGTCAATTTTCACATAACCAGCCACCGAAGCCATCTCTTCGACCAGAACCTTTGAACTTTGCCTCATCCTCTGCGTCTAGACCTCCTGTCACACTCGTACGTAGTCCTTCTTCAGCATCACCCCACCTAGCAAAGTTTGAAGTTAAGCCATTATCACCATTGGTACATCAATCCATTTATAAAGAGAGTAGAAAAAAACTAGTTCGAAGATCTAAATCTTTCAATGCGCTTGCAACATCTAACGATTATTTTAACTACAAAAATGCAAATAATCTTTCAAAACTTCATCCCATATCTCCATCTCCACTTCATCAAGAAACTACAACTCCAGCTCAGCTCCTTCTCCAGAGCCGTATGGAAGCAGCAACACTCCAAAGGTCCAAATCACATAGAGTCGATAAAAGCTCACCAGCTGCTATCCCAGATCAAGTGACTCCAACTAAACCTACATTTCCAGACAAAATGAGTGAATCAATTGTCACATCTCCTACGAAAGAAAAAACTTTAGCACCTAAAAGATCAATCAAATGGATGAATAGGCTTTTATCTCCATCTTCAGATTCGTTTCCAAGCAACACTGCTGCCCAAAGTACCATCTCTGAGGAGCAATCCAGCAGCAAACACACAAGATCTAAAACTAACGCAGTTGCACCTCGAACACCCACTGGAAGTCCCACAACACTTTCGCGTTCAGCTACAACCGCCAAGCGGAATAATCATGAAAAAGGAGACATTCTAAAATCTTTCAAGAATCTATTTGATAACTTTTCACTATCTAGGTCCAAATCTTCGGCAAGCAATTTTAAGGTTCAAATGAGTGTGAACTACAATAAGGATGACAACCAGGGCAACTCGCCACAAAAAGTTGTGATACAGAATGAGCCACTAAAAATGAAACCTCTGGTAATTCAGCAATCTGGCGAAACTACTCCAACCAAAGGTGATTTTCCTTCGGTTACTACTCCCCATGTCACTATGGATTATCAAGCAAAAGCGGATTACTTTTCAATTAAAACTTCTACTTTGAAGGGCAAATCGAACTTGAGACCTATTGTTTCACATGAATTCTTATCTGAAAATGAGAAGAATGTCGATTCGCCACCCTCATCCCCCTACAGATTCAAAAATGGTGATGTGCTAGAAGACCGTTCACTGGCTTCTGTTATGGCAGATCATATTAACAACCCAAAGGAAACTTTGTCTAACACTGGTACCCATATTATAGATCTCGATCAAGCGAAAAAACAGAAATATACCAAGCCTACTATTGTAAATATTGAGAATATACCACTCAATACCCAAACACAAAACGATGAAGGCGCTAAAAATCAGAATAATATAGCTAATTCCACTCTTCCCAACGTTCCTGCAACTAGTCCTATCATTATGGATATGTCGTTTTCTCCCAATCAACAAAAAAATCTCAACCAAGCAGAAGAACTCAAATTGGAGTCGGAGTTAAGCTTGTTGGAGCGCAGCTTGAAGAGTATTAAGCCACTTACCAATCAAGCTATCAAAAACTCGTTTGTTCAGCCAAAAGTCCAAAGATTTTCTTCTGTTTCCAGTCTGCATCCCTCAGAGCTTCGTCCCGATTTAGATGAACATAAATTAGTTTATCAAGGGCCTGCTAGTCAAATTCTAAACAGTGTCATGACAAAAGATAGATATTTATTTTTATTTGATCATATTTTAGTTGTTACAAAACCTCTCGAAGCACCCGAATTTTCGGATTTGGATTCCGAGTACGAGATTAAGAAAATTATTTGGGTTGAGGCCATCACATCTGTCATTAATAGAGGTGTGAAGAGTAGCGCAGATTTCAAGCCACCGCCATCGCCTACTGCTGATCCTGAACCAGCCAAGCTCCATCCTATCATGGCTAGTGCAGTAAGGCGATTCGAAATTGACCCTTTCAAAGCTTTAGATTATATGGTTTCGAGAGGTGCACTCAGGTCTGATCCTTCCAGCATTGCCAAATTTTTATTTAATACACCTGAGTTGAATAGACGTCAATTGGGAAGATTTTTGGGTGATACTCGAAATGGTAATTTGGCAAGAGCATTCATGGATCGATTTAGTTGGACAAATCTCAGCATTGACCATTCTTTACGAGCATTGTTCATGTCCTTACGTCTTCCTGGAGAGGCTCAGCCCGCTGATCAAATATTGGATCACTTCTCCGTTGCTTGGCACACTGCAAATGAAGAATTCATCAATTTCGATCTTGAATTAACTCAGAATTTAATTACTGTGTTAATGAGTTTAAGTGCTGAAATTCAGACTAATGAATCAAACCCTACATTAGATGGATTTATCAGTCAGGTCAAAGCTTTTGACACTAACGGCAAACTATCACATTCATATCTTTCTCAGTTGTTCGACTCTATTTCTGATGAGCCTCTTGAGCTGGCTACTGATATACCATATCACCCAATTACTTTTGGATGCTCTTCAGATATCAAATTAATTATTAATGAGCTTTCAGAGCCTATGTGGATTCAAATTCCCAAACCCGACCCACATTTCCGAATCTTACTACACGGTATTGGGTTGACTTTCCATCCCCCCATACTTGATTTCACTGGCTCACACACTCAGACTTTCCGTGTAACTGGTACTGCAGTTGGACGAAGACATATCATGTTCATTAAGCTTGGTCACCATAGTGCCGATTACCAATTTTTACCCAGCAAGGCGTTCCATATCGAGCACACATTTATGAAATACACGTGTCAAATTAGTTTTCAAAACCCTCCATTCCCTACACCAACACAAGTGGCGCCTTATGCCAAACTCACTGATCGCGACCACATTATTGTTCCCCCTCACAATTCAGCACCTATTACACCCAACCAACCGCCCATTCCCAATAAGCGATATATGTTCAGTTTCCCCAATCCGCAGATCCTCAACGAGTGGACGGAAACCATCGAAAATACGATTGACCTGTACCAGGAAGCGCTCGACGAGGAGGACGATGACTTGACCCAGGAGCAGTACCAACTGAAGTGCACCAAAATCTTCAACCATTGGGCACCCAGCTTCCGACACCCGCAAACTGGTCAACACATTGTTAGATTGGCTAGTGGCAACTACTTCTAATCATTTTCACCAATTATTCTACAAAATCACATTAAAATACCACCTAATCTTTACAATTTACAATTAATTTAATGAAAAATATCACCGATTTAAAATTTTAATAAAAAATATATTATTTCAAAAGTGATAAATTTAAATTAATCTAACCAAACTAATATATTTTTATTTTGAATTTAAATTGACAATTATTTTTGTTTTTTAGTTAAAGGATCAATATTTATTACAATTGACAAATAAGCTAAATTACATTATTCATGTTGTAAATGAAATTGAGCGCTATATTAATACAAAAACAAAATAATAGGTTTGGGTTGAGTGAAGTGTTCGTATGATGAGAGAACCTTGCAAAAGAATCCTTAACACTCTAATAGAATGAATATTCTTGTAAATTTGGCAACGTTGGAAAATTTCGAATATTAATTATAAAATTTTATCTTCTGGAGAAATAATGGTCATGATGCATCTCACTATAAAAATGGATTAGTACAATAAATAAATTGTAGATCAAAAATATATGAATTACTTGATAAATGAGGCTCCGTAGCCATCTCTAGCTTCTTTAATTTGTGTTTGAAGAACTCGATGAGCTTCATCCTTTTCCAACTTCTCGATTCTGGTCAATCTTTCTTGACGTTCGGAGTCTATTTCGTCCACGTTTTGCATCATGGCTCTTAACTTTCTCTCTCTTTCTTCTCTTTCATATTCATCGCGCTTAGGATCGGCTTGGGGTAAGCTTCGGTCGTAGGATCCGGATCGTTTTCTGTGGCGAGGGATGTAATCGCGATGATGACTGTCTCGATGATCATATTTCGAATCTCTGTAATAATGATCTGATCTATGACGGCTGTCTGAGTTGGATTCGCGGCGATAATAACTGGATCTGGGACTGTGATGGCCATTTTCTCGAGGAGAAGGAGATCTATTGGAGTGTCTATGCGATCTGGAGTTATAGTCGCGGGAATCGTAATCTCGGCTCCTTCTGTGACGATCGGAATCTCTATCTGTATATTTATCTCCATTCCTGCCATATTCTCTTCTATCTGAACGTCTATCTCTGTGACTATAATCATCATCTCTATCATGTTTGTCCCTCTTTTCTTTCTTCTCCTTCTTCTCCTTCTTATGTTTTTTACCATCCTTTGACTTTTCGATAGCCTTAACCTTCAAAGGATTTTTGAGCATTTTCTCCAGCATAGACTTTTCTTTCATCAGGATGGCAGTCAAGGGATCTTCCCTAAATTTTGCCAAATTGTCCAAATCAGTACCGACTTTGTCGTCCTTGATAATTTGTCCACTACTCAATGACGGCTTCTCTTCCACCTTGGACTCTAACAATTTATCGACTTTGCGCTTGCCCAGCAAATATTGCTCTTTCTCCTCAGTTATTGCGGTTGACGATTCCGGTCCCATACCGTACATCCAATCCATTTTGTTACTCACCTTTCTAAGTTTCATAAGTATAAATACTAAAATATTAAAATTACTCAATAACAGTTACCTTTTACCAGCCTGTACCTGAAGATTTTGCAACTCTTCCCTCTGTCTCTCCTCTTCAATCTCCCTCCTAAGCTGCTCGGCCTTCTTCTGCTCCTCCAATGCTTGCTGCTCAGCTTTCCACACCCTTTCTTGATTTTTAAAGGTAGCAGGATGCCATGATTTTTTGAAATTCTAATGAATAATTATCAGAGTTAGTTATTTCTTATTTTGATTTATACTGATTAGACTTACAAGATCTCCTCCTCCCATTTTAATTTAATTTATTTCTTTATTAGAGGGTTTGGTATTATTGTTTGATATTTGAATTTTTCTTGTCCGAAACTGTGATAAATTTATTTTATTAGGATTAATTTCAATTTATGGGATGTTTTTAGTTTCCAAATATATTAAATTTTGAACGATTTTCGGACTCATAAAATTTATGTATTAACTACCAAATTAAAAATTTGATTATACTTTTGATCAAGTATTTGGACCATTGATTTCGATTAATACTCAAAATATAAGTCTTATAAAATATTTATGATTTGTGAGAATTAAACTGTAATGATTTGATTATCATATAACATACTGATTTTTCATTTTTAAGGTTTAGTGACATTTTTGTAGAGTGAAAATTGTGTGAATACTTGGATATGATATACTGTTGATTTTAGAAGTAATATTTGATTTATATAAGGATTAAAACAGAATAAATACACAGCCATCCTGCTCAGATATCATTTACAAAAATACAATATTTTACCATGTTATTATCTTGAAGATTATAAGTTAAATAATTGTAACAATTTAAAATTTCTAAATTTCATTAATCTTATTTTGCACTCTAAACCAATGACGTTATAAGAGCCAAACAAATATTATACTAAGTTATTTAGAACATATTTAAAAAATTATGTATTTTAGATAATTTTAATATAGCCAATATTTGTTATCAACAATAATCTATAAATCTCTAAAGCTCTAATTATATTAAGGATTCCTTCCCCTTAGTGAAAATGGATATCGAACAATATTACCAGGGGATAGTGGTCTAAATCAACTTCTTATTACTACTACTCAATTGAAATAAATTTGAAGATGTTTTGGAATTATTCCTTAACTATATTGATGATGATTTTTTTGAAATTATAAAAAATTCACTTGAATTATTGATTTAAAACAATAAAATGAATATAAAACATTAGTAATAAACGGAGTTATAAATAATGATGAATATTGCCAAGATCATTTGCATTATTACAAACCATACATATTACTTAGTTTATGTTGAGTGATATATTTATAACAACTTTAATTATAATTTCGTTTTATAATATTATTTCTAATTATTAGAACAATTGTCCTTTCTATAAACATTAAAAATATATTAAATTTGAGAAAATTTTCTATAAACTATCAATATATACTATTACAGATTCACTATGTAGTAAAGAATAAAATATTAAAAATGTATTATGTTGCAAATTAATAGATGTTAAAATTAAATTGGTATCGATTGCCAGAGATGAATATGATTCCATTTAACAAATAATATATTTTTCTTTTTAATATGTTTCAATTAAATCATATCTTTTCCACTAAAATTTAGTAATTAACTAATGAATATTTCTCTGATTATACTAATAATTTTTGACAAATGTTTAGAAATTATGAATTGATAAAATAGATGAAATATTATAATTTTATAATTTTTAAATGTTTGTTATTATTAGAAATAATAATTAAAATGAGTTAAATTATACAATTATATTTTTGGGGAGTGAATTAATGTTAACTAAACATTATAGGGAAAATTTTTCCTTTGAAATATCATGATGATGTTGAAGATTTCTGATTCGATCCAATTTAATCTTGCCGGGTGTGTGGTAAGACTCCAAGGTGAGCTGGCATGGATTGGGGCGGATTGTATTGGGTAAATGTACTAGATGAAGTATTGTCGTGATAGGTGTATTCGACAGGCTGGGGAGGTAATTTGTAGGTAATATCCAACTCGTGGAAAAATCTTCGGAGTGCTAGAGTGAAACGAGTGGTTGGATCCATCTCTTACCACCCTCTTGCCAGTTGGACTTGTGTTCCAGCCACACGAACCACTTCATAACGTTGGCATTCGAGATACCTGCAAGAGCAATAGTAGGCTCTGGGAAGAAATCGCGAGATTCTTCATGCTTGAGATAGTGATTGATCTTCTCTCTGAGAGCATCAATCTTTTCAATGGGAGTATCGAAGGACATCTCAAAGTCAATTTGTTCGGCCTGGTTCAACGATCTTCTCATATTGTAGATGTATTTGGTTCTCAAAGTGGCATGAGGAATGTAGATGATCTGTCCGTTGGAGTGGGTGAATTCTGTTCCAAGAAGGCCAATCCTGTTGACATTCATTATTTCTTTATCAACAACAACACGATCTCCGGCGTCGTAGGGATGCATGGCAAATAAGAAAATGACAGATTGGAAGAGTTCAGCAGCGGACGAGCTGAAAACGAAGCTGAGACCCAAAATCAAAGTTCCGAAGGGTACCAAAAGATTCCAAAGGTTGACACCGAAGAAGAGTAGACAGATCCAGATACCAATGAAGCCAACAAAGGTGATGAAGATCTTGTCTAATTGACCGACAGCTTGTGTTGAATCTCTAAGTGCTAAAGCAAGGTCCTTTCTTTCCTTGTAGATAGCGGAGATCTTTTCGACCATTTCAGCCTTGGTTAAATCACCATTTCCATCCTTGTCCAAATAGTTGAATGCCTTTTCAGCATCTTCTTTCTTGGAGAAATAGGGGTAAAAGTCTTCAACGATAAGGAAATATCTACCACCTCTCAATGCACTGAATAACTTGCGAGCAACTCGCTTAGCTTCAAATTGAGAATGGAGATCGACTGATTCGCTGGTTGTTGCTTCGTATTGAGAAGATTGCTGATTCTTTGACTTAGGTTCAGGAAAGTAAGCGCTATTGTCATATTTGGAGTCCTGGGGCGTACCAGGGCGAGGTGTGCCAATAACTGAAAATTTACCGGATCCGTCGATGCGTCCATCAGACTTGTGGTACTTGGCCTTGCTTAAGCGATCCAAAATATAAGATGCATACTTGGATTCCTTGATTCTATCCTTGTAGGCGGTCTGGTGGAATCTGACAGCGATGACTTGAACAAGTAGCTTTTCGATGGAGATGAGAAGAGCCCAAGTAAGAATACATAATAGAACTCTAAAAACAATCAATTCCCAACTAGGATATTGGTTATCTTCAGGAAGCTCAGGGGCATAAGGGAAAATCAACACCCAAAGACCGACGCCCCAGGCGGCGGCAAAGGAGACTTTCAACATAGGGGCAGCAGCAACGTAGTACTCCAATCTTCTCTTAACTTTTTCTGAAGCGGTGCGCTTGAACAACTTGATGACTCGAATAATAATTTGAGGAATTGCAGAGAGCCAAAAGCTAGTATTGACCCAGATAAACACAGTGAGACATGCCCACATAAAGAATTTGATGGAGGTATCAGCATTATATTTAACATAATCATAATTGAGTGCTTCAAGTCGCTTGTTTCTATTATCATAACGATACTTCCATACATCATTTAATTTAAATCCGTATACTAAGACCAATACCAGGATAGGGGTTATCAAGATTGCTTCCGCTATCAAAAGACCAATTAAGTGAACTTTTATGGGTGTAACTCTGCGAGAAACAACAGCTTGTTGATAGAATTCGTCATCATCATCATTAAAATCTTCTAATTCGATAACAGTTTGATTAGCTGATTCATTATTGTAAATCTTATTTTTATCCTTGTCATTGTGCTCCTCTGGCGGGAAGACAGACTTTGGATTTAGAGGTTCTGTAGGTAAATCCTGAATCACAGGACGAAATTCACTCATATTCGGTTAAAATGAAAGATGATATCTTACAAAAATGATCTTTCACCTTTAATTTCAGATGCCCAGCCATCCAACCTATTTATACCCATCCATCACCATCATCATCATCATCATCGTAAAGTTTGTCAAACTAAAAATATCCATATGCAGCAAGAATATTACAATAATATTTGGTGTAACTCAATGGATCTAAAAAACCCTTATTGCACCCAACATTAATTTTCAATTAATTTTGATTGATCAAAACTTGATGATTTATTAATAAAATTCCCTTAAATTTATATTAATAGCCTATAACAATACGATTTCATCCAATAATCCAAATTGCATTAAATGATAAATATCCAAGTAATATTACTTAAATCAACTACCCATCTATTTATTTTAATATTAGGGATTTCTCACTTTTAGGGTAATAGGAGACTCGATATTCAAGAAAAACTTAAGAACTACCAACTCTTAAAATTTAGCAGCAGAATTAAAATGATTTCACTTCATATTATTGACACCACAATTGCTAATATATGCTAAATCAAATAGTGAAGGAGTTTACAACATGTGAAATTAGGAAAATTTCAAATTATTAAATCATCCAATTTAATATATCTAACTCTCAAAAATCACGCCAATCTCAAATTAAAAAATAACCAAATATTTTATAGAACTTGTTAATTGGTTAAATAGGTATGAAAATGCTAGTAAAAGTAGTCAATTTTTTTACATACACTAATTTATTATAATTTAACTATTTGTTGTCACGATTAATTAGGCATCTTAAAGGAATAAATTTATACATGATTAATAATCCTAAAATTATACTAAGTTAATATACTATGTAAATAGTTCCTTTTTCATTTTAGATGCTTTTTAATAATTTTTTTTATTATGATTAAATGTTAAAAAAAAGTTTTAATAATTTTTATTATTATTTTCTATTTAAAATCAATTTAATATTAAAATTTCAAATTTTTATATTGATTAAAAGTGAGGTTTTAATTAAATACTCAAATTATGTTAAATTTAAAAATTATTAATATTAATTTAAATTAATTATAATTACTTTAAATATCGTTCAAATTATTCATTTTAACAATATTTGATATTTTCAGTTAAGATATATCCCTATTTGATTCAAATGTTGTGAAATTTGAAGTGGAATTCAAATTTGAAGATATTTAAAAAAATTTCTGCATGGATAATGCCACCACTTTTTTATTAAGTTTGAGTCACTATTATGCAGATGAGATTAATCGAGAACTTTGAAATTTTAGTTGGGGGTATACTTTGATATTTAATTGAAGTTGAAAAGATGTATGTATTACAGAATAATTAATATATCAATTATTTTAAGATAAATAGGATAAATTTACAATTGTAAAATTAATATGGGGTTTTAACTATGACGTTAAATCGAACCTAATTGACTAATCAATTTAAATATTTGAAAATATTCAAGTTCCAAATTCTTTTTTGTAACACAAATATAACTTGATCAAGAAGTTTCTTGAATATTTTGAATTGATAATAAGTAATTGTATATTCTTGGCTACTTATTTGTGTTATTACGAAACTATTAGAGTACATGTTATATTAAGTGGATTGAGGATATACTCAAAATGATACACTGAAAGTCTAATGAATTTCCGATATATTATATGAGATTTAATTGAATAATTATTAAATAATTGACTATATTAGTTACTTTTTAAAATCCAATTGGTATTTATTTTTAGAATTATACATTTCTTGTTTCAACGAAATATGACAATGGATTAGGAACAATATTTTGTTTTTTTCACATAGAAATTTAATTTCCAACAATAATAGTTACTTATGACTTGCAATCTTAATTAGTCTTATACAAAGTCTGATTGAATGAATTTAAAATAAAATTCCTGTAGATTTGTTTCAATAATCTATTAATAACTTATCACCACTCAAAGTTTGAAATACTTTATATATGGGTATTCATATTTAACGGCTTTTCAACTCAAAGATTAATGCGTAGCAAACATTCATAACATTTCCTTGCAAACTGTTCAAAATTGTTCGACGAATAGATATTATTTAGAAAATAATAATTTAATATCAAATGTTGGGATAGACATTTAATGACATATATTGCCTTTTAATAATAAACTATTATATCGATAAAAAACTCTCCACTTGCTATACATATATCAAATAATTCGCTAAATTAATTAAATCAAATATTAAACATTGATTAATAAATTTACAGTACTTGAAGATTTGAAAACAATTAATATTTATTGATCAAGATTGAGTTCAAATTAATTATTTTGAATACTTACCCAAACTTTAATACGCATTAGATTTACTGGGTTAGTTAGATTTTCAATATAAAATCAAACTGTCCTATATTTTAGGGAAATACAGCAATATTTACTGAATATGTTTATATTGGCTTGGGGTGTTTGATCATTTGATTTGGGACATTTGAGGTATTATCTATTCTAATAGTAATTTACTCTTATTTTAAAAATGTGTATTTTCTTATGAAATAACCCATGTGTTTGATACAAATTTTACTTATAATTTGAATAATTCTCAAAATCCATAATTAAAGTATTTAAATATAGAGTAGCTTTTATCTTATATTATCACTTAATATAATGATATATTGAACAAAAAGTATAATAAATGAAATTATGAACTATATTGTAAAATAATAGTATTATTTACATTAATATTCAATAATATTAAATTAAAAATTATACATAATTTATTAATAATATCAAGAACATACTTATAAATCAGAATGTAAATTTCAAAAATACTAATATAATGATGATAATCACTTGTTTTTCAAATGTTTTCAATTACTTAAATTTTTATCCAATCTTAATCCAAATTAAAATAAGAAAAAAAATTATTAAAAAATAAAATAACCTACTCTGAAATATTTTTAGATTGGTTAAATTCTATTTTTAAATATATAAGTTAAAATCATTAGTAATATATAGTCACATTGGCATCTTAATTTTTAGACTTTACCAAATAATATTACTCAAATATTTTATTATGTTAAAATATATATTTTATAAAACTGTGAATTATAAAAATAATAGAAATTAAAAAAACTATTAATTTAATTGGATAATATTGATAAACTTTAAATTTTATTAAATAACACTATATTAAATATTTATATTAATTTTTAATAATTTATATATTTTATTATATTATCTTATAATTTTAAATATTTATTCATCAAACTATAATAAAATAAATATAACCAAAATAAAATTGAAAATATTAAAATGATTAATAAGGGACTGTTTAAATTTTTTAAATATATATACCTTGAAAAATATATATTGATTTTTCAAATCCATTAATTATATGATTTATTAGCAGCTATTAATTTAAGAACATGTTTTCGATGGCGATTATGGTCAGTCTTGTAATATATTTTATAGATTTTAATATAAATTACATGTGATGAGTTCTTGATTAAATATTATTTCTTCCAAAGAGCAAGTCATTATTTCAGACCTTAATTGAGCTATATAGTACCTTTTATAATTTTTCGGGTTATAAAAATATTCAATGCTAATATAATTTTAGATTTTGAATTTGTAATCAAATAATCTTAGAATAAAAAAAGTTAATAGAAAAAAATGAATTCAATTTTTATTAGTTGATTTTGTTATTAGTAAATAGTTTATATTAAATAAATATTCATTATTATAAATAATATTTCTAAGATCGATAAAAGAAAATATTAAAAAGTTTATATTTCATAGTATGACAACGATGAGATTCGAACTCATGCCTCTTACGAGACCGCAACTTGAGTGCGGCGCCTTAGACCAACTCGGCCACATTGCCATATTCACTTTTTTTGAAAATATTCATAATTTTTAGGTAATAAAAAATCTAATCAAATTTTTTAATATTAATACTATTTCTTTATTATTAAATGTATTTATATTACTATATATATTATTATTATTATACTATTTAAATTTTAATTTCTAATCATTTTTTTAATTAATTTTCCAATAATTATTTACCATTAATCTCATATATAATTATTAATTCTATTTATTAAAGTTAATAATATATATTTTATTAAGGTTACATAATATATTCTTCATCATGAGCTGGTTCAATTAAAAAAAATTAATGATTAATTATAAATGAATAAATAGTTTAGAGAATATCGAAAAAACCGTCTTTTTCTAGTGTCAAAACAATTTCGTGAACAATTTGGGAAATGGGTGTAGTGGAAGGATCGACTACAAGGTCGGGCTTAGCAGGAGCTTGGAAAGGATCACCAATGCCGGTGAAGCCTTCAATCTCGCCGCGTAAGGCGCGTTCGTAGACTCCGGCACGATCGGTAGCAATGCAATGATCTAAGGGGGTAGCTACATGGACCAAGTAGAATTGACCATGCTTTTCAACAATATTTCTAGCCTGTAAACGGTGATCTTCGTAAGGAGCGATGGGAGCACAGATGACAGCAGCACCGGCCTTGGTCAATTCGGAAGCGACAAAGGCATAGCGGTAAATATTGAGATCTCTTTCAGCCTTGGAATAACCTAATTCAGAAGAGTATTCACCTCTCATGACATCGGGAAGAAGAAGGGTGACTGGGCGACCACCTTGTTCAGAGAGAACATTGTTAAGAGCCTTAGCGATTTCAACACGACCAGAGTTGTAGAGACCAGTGAAAAAGACTGTGAAACCTTGCTTGGGACGAGGAGGATAAGCTTGTCTGAGAATGGCAACGACTTCAGGATAAGAGAACCATTCGGGGATGTGAGCACCAGTTCTCAATCTTCTTCTCAATTCAGTTCCAGAGATATTAAGAGTTCTGGAACCTTCGGGAAGTTCGTCAATGGGAGCGTATTCGTCAGTATCGGGCAAATAAGTGACCATTTGGAAGGGAACGAATTCGATGCCTAATTCACCTTGGTACTTTCTAACAAGTTCTTGGGCGTCGTAAGGACCATAGAAATCTTCACCCTTGCTGTTTTTACCAGGACCAGCATGATCTCTACCAACAATGAAGTGAGTATTACCGTAGTTCTTACGGATAATAGCGTGCCAGACAGCTTCTCTGGGACCACCCATACGCATGGCAAGAGGTAATAAAGCTAATTGAGCCATACCCTTGGGGTAGCGCTTGATAATGGCTTGGTAAACTTTGACACGAGTGAAATGATCAATGTCACCAGGCTTGGTCAAACCTACAACAGGGTGAATCAAAACATTAGCTTTTCTGGATCTAGCGGCTCTGACAGTTAATTCACGATGAGCACGGTGCATAGGGTTTCTGGTTTGGAAAGCAACAACTCTGGACCAGTTCAACTTGGCATACAAAGCTCTCAATTCAGATGGGGTATATCTCAAAGCGACATAGTCGTAATGTTGAGGGAGAGAAATAGCTTGGACCTTACCACCAACGTACCAGTCTCTACCTTTGCGAATAGTTAAGAGATAGTTGACACCAGGATGTAAGGTTTCTTCAGTGCCGAAAACTTTACGAGATTCTTCAAGTTTATCGACTTTGTAGACGTCTTCAACATTAAGAATAGCCAAAGCATTGTCGTCTCTGGGATCTCTGAGAACGATTCTGCTACCTTCATGAATATCCAATTGAGCAATTTCTTCATCAGTAACATCGAGAGTAATGGGCATGGGCCAGAGAGTGCCATCAGCAAGTCTGGTATTATCCAAAACACTAACAATAAATGAATTAACACTGTAAAACTTATATATATTGAGGTTATATACCTTTGATAGTCTTTTTGATTCAAGAAACCTTCTAATGGGGAAAAACCACCATTCAAAATAAGTTCCAAGTCACAAACAACTCTTTCGCTAACAGTCAAACTAGGCAATTCATTAACTTGAGCAAGTAGTTCTTGCTTGATAGGAGCATCCCTAGCAATTAAGTCTTTTAAAATGCCTCCGTGTGGTGTATTAGCCATTTTTTAATTTTTTTTTAAATTCAAATGCAATAATAATGACGAGAAATTGATCAGGATATATCATATTTTTATACTATCACCATATCTGAATAATTTTTAAAGTTTAATTTCGAATATTAAGTAGGATTGGACATTCATCATCATAGATCAAGAAAAAAATATTAATTTTAATGATTCATTTGTCAAATTAAGATAATTTGATCACACTAATACATTTGAAATAGTGAATATATTGAAATTCTTAAAGAATTTTTCTTGAAATTTTTCGTATTAATGCTTTAACAACAAATAAATTTAAGGTTTATTAACTTGTCATTGGCTCATTTGGTATAAATAACTATGATATAATGAGAAAATTGACTATATTAATAATCCAAGCAACTCCTAAAGCCTAATGATAAAGTTCAAGTACCCTCAAATACCAATTCCAATTGAAAAGCACGTCATTTTAATAAATTTCAATAAATTTAAAATATTCATTCTGATTTTAGTAGAATTTTATCCAATTAAAATTTTAGTTTAATTATTCGCAATCTTTCAAACTTATTAGATCATTTCGTTTTATTATGATGAATATTTATTTAATTATATATTATTTAGCTCGGATATAAGGATCTGGTAAGATATTATAAAGTTACTGGTATAATTTAGATTATTTTTGGGACCATATGTTATTTCATAATTGAATATTTTACTAAGTACAAAAAACTGATTGATTTTAATAAATGACAAATCGAATTTTAATTAAAATTTTGAATTGATCAAATTATTCGATAATCTGATAATCATATAATTTGATAATGAAAATATCACAATCAAAAATATTAGATTAATAAGATTTATTGATATATTATTATAATTTTCTCATAACGTAAAAGAAATAAAAGTTAAACTAACATATTTTGAATAATTTATTTGGATAATATCTAATATTTAAGACTATAAACCATTTTTTTAAAAAGGAATAAAAAATTAAGTGATAGTTTTCAATGTATTAAACGAAAATTGTTTTAACTGCGTTAATTGAAATATTTTGTGGTATAGAGTTGATGATTAATTTTTAATCTATTGTATCTATCAATCAAATTTCTAATTTTTTGTATTTAATTCAACAATTCAAAAATAAATACACAATTTATATTTCATTATTTAAAGAACTCAGGTCATATTTAGCAAACATAATTTATTCCAAATTAATAATTATTGACTGAATAGTAAACAATAGGTTGCATTCATCAGAAAATATATCATATTGTATTAGTAATTATAAATACTTTAGACTAGATTGGTTATTTTTAAATTCTGTATTTAATTTTAGCAAATTCAATAGAAATTGATATCACTTTTAAATGATATACACAGGTTTAAACTGAATTATATTCTTAATAAAATATTTTTCAAAACATTGCAAAAATAATTAGGAGTTAAAATTAGTCATTTAATATAATTAACCAAAAATAATCTTGTAATTATAACATATAAGGTATACTTTAATATTATATTGAATTTAGTATATTAAAATCATTTTAAATTATTATAATATATAATAACCTTAATTTACTTATATTAATATTGAGTATTAAAATATTATAATAATTGATAATTTTATATTTATATATATAAGGAATCAATTTGATAATTTGTATTAAGAATCAACCTGAATATATTATTAATTACCAAATTCAAAGTTAATTACAAATTAACTTTGGTTTTATAATGCCTTATATCTACAATACATTGGACTTTATTATATATAGGCCATATATTATTTTGAATAACTAAAGAATCAAAAATAAGAAATAAAAAGAATAAACCAAGTTATTTATTTATATAATATATATCTTTGAAATATATTTTGCAATATATTTCACTTAGTATTACTTTCCATAAGTGATTAAATTTAATCACCTTCGCCTAAATTTTATATAAAGTCTAGAAACCCTAAGGGGATAAGCTTTAATACTAATCCTGGAAAACTAACTTGGTTAATTTTTAGATAATAAAGGAAAATATTCCTATAATATTAATATATTAATTAATATTTAATTATTATTTAAAATATTTAAAAGTTTTTTTAAATTATATAACTTATATAATACTTATCGAAAATAATAATTTTGAAGAAAAGTTAATTTTTTATTTTTTTAAGTAAAATTTAAATAATTTTTTGATAAGAATATTTGAATTCCCTATTCTATTCTATAATCCTAATATATATATATATATATATATATATT
>JNEM01008510.1:0-13544 GCA_000697335.1 Conidiobolus incongruus B7586
GAATCAATTCAAGAAATGGGCCAGGAAATATAAGAGGTATGCTACTTTTAACAGGTCTATCGGTAAGACTATTGAAGGCCGTGACATTTTCTCTTTCGATATCACTGATAAGTCTCATCATGGAAAGAAGAAAGATATCGTCTATTTGGGTGGTATCCATGCAAGAGAATGGATTTCTCCCGCTTCAGTTTCCTATATTGCTAACCGTCTTTTAATTGATGCTAAGCGCGATGATCAAGTTGCTAATCATTTGAAGCATTTCACCTATCGTATTATTCCAGTATCAAACCCTGATGGCTATGAATATTCAAGGAATGGTGACCGCTTATGGAGAAAGAACCGTCGTAACAATGGTGATGGTACTTTTGGTGTTGATCTCAATCGTAATTTTGACAACCACTGGGCTTTGGTCGGATCCAGCAATGTTACCAGCGACGAAACATATCATGGTACCAATGCTGAAAGTGAACCCGAAGTTCAGGCCATTACTAAATATATTAAATCCTTGAAAAATGCATATGGAGCCGTTGATTGGCACTCATATGGCCAAACAGTCTTGAGAAATTGGGGATGGATAGCCGAGCCATCTTCAAATGAAGCTATCTTGAAGCCCATGAGTGATAGAGTTGCCGAAGCCTTTAATAAGCATGGTTACAAATTCACATCACAACTTAGTGCAGGACTATATCCAACTGGTGGTGCTACGGACGATTGGTTGGCCGAAAATGCTAAAACCGTCTCCCTTACAATTGAACTCTGCCCCACCGATGACGAAACTGGCTTCGAACTTCCTCCTTCAGAGCTAATCAAATGTGCTAGAGCAGCCTTCTCCGGTTCTAAGACTTACACTCAATTTTTACTTGAAAATCCCAACATTCCACCAAATGGCTACGTTTCAAAACAAGACTAAAAAACAATTTAAATCAATTTAAAATTATAAAATCAAATAAAGTAAAAGAAATGAATAATTATAATATATTAAAAAAATATTTACTTTTGTTAATTTTAACACTAATATTTTTTTAGTAAACTTTGAACTCCACATAGTTTAGTCAGAATGATTAATATATAATATATTCTAAATATCTATGATTTGATAAATTTGTGTAATTCTGAGAAAAGATAGTGAATCACAATTTGGAAAATAATTGGTATATAAATAATTCATTATATGCATACAATTTATGAAATATATGACAATTGATCAAAGTGCAATATTTTATTTTTGAGACAAAATTTTCAAAAATACAATCGTAATTTCATATTTACATTAAATCATATATTTTAAATAATATGGCCTAATTTATTTTGTTCAAACATCTATAATATTGATATATATAGTGATAATGATAATTGTATATGAGATTAAAGTATTCCAACTGAAAATATTTCTTACAGTTGACATAATATATAAGTAAAATATCGAGATTATTTATCTTATAAAATACATTGATTATTATAGATGCCCTGATTAATTTGTACTCTTGAAAGGATTATTGTCAATTATATTTATCTATTTAATACTCCAGTATTATTTCACCATATATAGTGAATATATTAATGCATAATTAATGAAAACAAAATTTTTGATTGTTTAATTGAAAATTTATTTAATTGTCACATAAATGATTTCGAAAATTTTGTTTTATATAATAATAAAGTCAACATGAAAGTGATCATTATTATAACCTCAAAAATTGAAATATATTTAATAAAATTGTTGTTAAATTTTCATATTAAAATTATTTGAAAACTTGATTTTTCAAGAAATAATTTGTAATAAAAGTGATTTAATAAAATGAATAGATTATTTAATTCAAAAAAAACAAATAAAATTTTGATATAATTAATTTGATATTTTATTAAAGAGATTTCATAATATATTAATTTTGCTTGGAAATATAACCATTTAGGTGAAATGTTAGGGTTTTCCAATAAGAATTGGGTGAAGGTCTTAGAGTCAGCATAAGCACCCTTAGCACAGTTAAGCAATTTAGTAGGAGGAAGTTTAAAACAAGTTTCGTCATCAGTGGGACAGAGTTCAATGGTAAGGGAGACCGCTTTAGCACTCTCGGCGAACCAGTCATCGGCAGCACCAGCAGCTGGATACAAACCAGCACTAAGTTCTGAAGTGAAGTTGAGACCATTGATTTGGAAGGCAGCCTTGGTCTTAACACACATAGGAGCTAAGATGGCTTCGTTCTTAGAAGGTTCCATTGTCCAACCCCAGTTTCTCAAAATCAATTGATCTTAAGAGTGCCAGTCAATGGCACCATAGACATTCTTTAAGGATTTTACGTACTTACTGATGGATGCAGCTTCGGGTTCACTAGCGGGACGAGTACCATGGTAGATTTCTTCCTTGGTGTCATTACTAGACCCAACAACACCCCAGTGGTTGTCAAAATTACGATTGAGATCAACACCAAAAGTACCATCACCATTGTTACGACGGTTCTTTCTCCATAAGCGGTCACCATTCCTTGAATATTCATAGCCATCAGGGTTTGATACTGGAATAATACGATAGGTGAAATGCTTCAAATGATTAGCAACTTGATCATCGCGCTTAGCATCAATTAAAAGACGGTTAGCAATATAGGAAACTGAAGCGGGAGAAATCCATTCTCTTGCATGGATACCACCCAAATAGACGATATCTTTCTTCTTTCCATGATGAGACTTATCAGTGATATCGAAAGAGAAAATGTCACGGCCTTCAATAGTCTTACCGATAGACCTGTTAAAAGTAGCATACCTCTTATATTTCCTGGCCCATTTCTTGAATTGATTCTTGATGGTTTCGTAACTTTGATAATTTCTAAAGAATTCTTCATCACTCAATTTCTTGGGATGGGTAGCATATCCTCTCTTGATTAACTTAGATTCGGATTGGATTAATTTATCCAAGTTGTCAATCTTAACATTGCATTTGACAATCTCATTGACGTAAGCCTTTTCTTTTTCATCTTTGACTCGGAGAGTAGTAACACCATTCTTATGGGTGAAGATATCCAAATGATCCAACTTTTGAGCAATTTCACGAGAAGGAACTTCACAATCTAAAATTTGCTGGCCATGGTATGAGATTTGAGCAAGAGCGAAGCCGAAGTAAGCAATGAAACTATAGCTAAATAACACTTTATTGAATATATAAATTTTGTATGATAAGGATTTTGATGACTTTTGAAATATTTTTATACAATCAGATTATGACCTCACCTAATTTTTTCTCAATGCGAATTTATAAATTCATTGAGATAATCATTCAATATTTAGATACAAATTTATGAAACACCATATAAGATTGAATATAACATTTGATCAAGACCAAAGCTAATGTAATTTTTATTGAGATAATAAATAAAGGCAATATAATATACTTTAATATTAATATTCTTTATATAACAAATATTGATGAATTATTTTTCAAAATAAAAATTTTTAATGAATATATAATGAATTGATGATAATAATTTCAAAATCATATAATTTTAAAAAATCTTTGTCAGTTTTGTTACCATGTGACTCTAAACTCTGGACGCCAGATTTTGATGGATAATTGTTTTATCCATTTTTAACCCATTAATTTGGTTATAATTTTGGCAAGTAGATTTAATATTCCTGTATTATTCTTGTGAAAATGTTTAGTAATCATAATTTAAGTCATTTGACTCATCTTGTATACTCATGATAAAAATAAAATTTTAAACATTTTTTCTCATCAATTAGTTTTATCAGTTTTTATCAGGTTGTTTGCATATTGAGATCGTATAAAATATATTTTCAACAATAAAATTTGAGAGTATTATTTATTAAGAATTACAAAATAACAAGGCTTTGTTGATAAAAGTATATACATTATCAGAAATATTTTTAATTGACTATTATAATGCTCAATTCAAATGTAGTCTATATTCCAAAAAAATTATCATGCATCAAATATTCAAATATAATTTTCTTTATAGATTAATAAATTCCTATTACAAATACAAAAATAGCTTAAAATTTAAACAAATTAATTATAAATGATATAGCATCTATCAATTCTATTTACTAAAAAATGTAATCTAGATAAGCCTATTCTGTATATAAAATTTGAGTAAAGAATATTTTGTTGAATGTAAATTGTTTATTCAGTCTAGATTATAGTGGATATTAAGTTAGTAATTAATAGGAATATAAAAGATAAATTAAACTCTAATTTTGTAAATGATTCTTTTATAATTGTGTATATTAGGTATTTGGCATATCAAATAGATATATTTTAAATATTTTCATAATATAGAATGTCTATATTTATATAATCAAACCCATTTATTAATTACAATTTTATGAAGTTGATTTTAAAAATAATAGTTTACAAAATGAAATTTATGTGAAAGAAATTAATATCAATATCAATATTAAGTTATTGAAATATAATATTCAATTTTATTATATCATATCAAAAAATGATTATTGTTATATTGAATAATATGTAATGAATTAAAAATGTTAGTGTAATGTTAACGAACTAATATTATTAAACCAACGATAATATAAATATACTATGATCATAACCAAATATTAACACCTTTTGTATAATCTTGAATAATTCGGGTTTTGATAATATAGTCAAGCAAAAATATTATATTAGAACCAAATTTTTTATTGCCATACCACGAAGCAGTACAAGAGTAATTTTGACTTTATATATTATATTAAAAAATTATTTTTGAATATTGTCCAATATAATTATTTTGGTCTATGAAACTTAACCCGGAAAAATCGATCTAAATAATAAATTACTTTAATATTAAGTTTGATTGCTAAAATTTTATAATTTTGATTTCTATTTAAACTAAGATTTTTTATAAATGGTTTATCAATGGATTATCTAAAATAAAAAGCCCTCATATAAGGATATGAATTATACCTTAGAATGAAGGTGTTATGTAATAAGAGGATTAATGGTATTATCAAAAATAATGGATGTATATGGAATTAATGCAAACATAATTATACATGCTATTAATTCATAATTTGATGTACAATATATTCATAATTATTGTTTGAAAGAAAATGAATTCAATTTAATTGTGTAAATTTTAATCCTAATCAAAATATGAAATTATTAATATTATCTAAAAATAAACCAATAATGTGATATCGCATATTTGTAATAATAATCATTATACCTTTCATATACAACAACATTAAAATAAATTTTAGCTCTAACCTAAAGATCAAAGTGAATACATCATTTCCAAAGAACAATATTAACGGTATAACCTGGTTTATCAACAATCAAAATATAAAATGACTATAGAAAATTTTAAGGATAAAATGTTGATAGATTTATTTTAATAAAGTTATAATATATAAGCTTGACTACTTCGTTCCCAATCGCCATATCTAATAGGTTTCCAAATATTCGGACTGCATACACTTCCAGTCTCATAATTGAAATAAACTTCACGCTGACTTTGGAGATTATTCAAGATGGAACCATTGTTAACTATAAATGGAGTGTCATTAAACATTTCATACATGTTGTTTTGATCAATGTCTTGAAGGTTTAAACGAAGCGTTGGGGATATAATATGACTTTGAGTAGTAATTGATTTAGCAGAGTTGAAATAATATTTAGTAATGGAAGATTTAATTAGGTTCAGTCTAATCATATTTTCTAAATGAATTTCAATACCTTTTCAAAGTTTAATACAAAGACAAATTCAGTGTTAAAAGGATGGTAGTGATAATATATGTCTGCTAATAATGTTAGTAGTGATAAAGTTTTTAAGAATTTAATTCAAGTTTTTAATATTTTTTTATCTAATAGCACTTGGATCAAGGTCTAGCGTCATATTTATAATTGCATATAAGTAAAATACTAAATAAATTGAAATATTTGACTCAGTCTCAGTTTAATCTGTATTATGACAATTGAAATTACTTCATCATTATATAATAATCATGATTGATTTTAATTGGATATTTTATTCATAATCAAAACATATTACTCCAACCAAATCCTTCATATTAACAAGGCTATAGTAAACTTTTGAAATTTTTTATTTATATTCGTATTTTTATAAAGCAAAATATATAACATGAACTTCAATTGAATATGATCTATCAAGTAATACTTATGAATTTTAAATTATAACTTTTTGGTAAAATAAATTTTAGTAGTTAAACAAATTGAAAACAAAAATTAATAAGTGGGTTGGTGAAAATCGTTATCTAATTGTTATTAAAATATACATTTTAATAATAAATGGCTGAAAATTCCAGAGATAAACTCTGTTGGGAAATGGTTGATTATTTAATTTATCAGGAATTAGAATTTGATTACAAGTAAATATATTAGTCATTTAGAATATTTCCAACTATGAGGGTTAACATGTTACACATAGAAAAAACGTTATTATTTTAATATCATTTTATATAACCAAATTCATATTAAGATTGTATGAAATATAAAAAATAAAATGAAGGTTATGATTTGATGATTCAAAAATTAAGTTTAGAATAATAAACGTAAATAATTCAAAATTCAAAATGATAATATATATTTTCACCTGTATATTGATTTTCGTAAATTATATGTATTAATTTAGCAATTTAATTAAATACCAAACTATCAATTGTTGAATCAAAAATCTTTTAATTTATCTGATCAACCTAATTTTTAATAATATAATATTTTACATTATAATTTTACTAAATATTCAAATTTCAAGTTTGTCAACCTGATAATATTTATTTTTAAATTATATATTAGAAAAAAATAAGTTACTCTTGTTTGAATAAATAATTATATGCAATTTGAAAATTTCACACAATTTTTAAAATATGATAGAATATCATAATATAATTGATTCACTCCAACATATTATTAAACCGGAATCTTAAGAATAAAGTTTATTCAACAAATTATATTTAATTATAATTTCATTGAAATCCAATTAATTGATTCAAAATATTCTCCTAATATTTTAGGGGAAGGTATATTAACCTAAATGTCATACTAGGAATAATAAAAACCATGTGATAAAGAATACTTTCATGAAACAATAAAACTCAATTTAAAGTGAAAATTTGAAGTTAATATTGAAAAGATAAGAATTACTAGTATAAAACATATTATAATAAAGAAATAAGTGCAATTCATAAACATTCTCAAGTTCATATGATATCAAAAATGATGTGAAATGTTATTCTATCAAAAAAATTTTAAATGCTATCAAAAATAAATAATTAATTGAATATAATATAATTCATTTTCTTTATTGAATTAATGATTAGCATTATAAATATCATATTTAAATAATTTATAGTGAATATTTTACTTTTATATATAACTCATCTTTTTTATTCAAATATTAAATTTCAGTTTATGACTTGGCAAATTGACACTAAAAAAATGTTAAATTTAGAGGAAGATGAAAATATATGGGAGTGGTGTGATTAGAAATTTTGCATGAAATGTCTATTGGGCAAATTCACATTAAGGAGATGATCAAATTAAGTTGTTAATCGAAATTGGGGAAATATTAGTCAAATAAATGAGGGATAAATTAATTCATTTTTGTAGTCCCTGAATAATATAATTTATTTTTGATATAAATTAATCGTTAATCTGAGTAATCAATTATTTTTATTCTAATAGATTAATTAAAGTTTGTGTATAAAATTATTAAAGCTGACAAAAGATCAGTTTGAATAAAATAAATATATATCTATGAAAATGAAGTGGATGATTTTGAGCTCGTTGTACGTGGTGAATATTAGCTGTTATTTAATTAATTTAAAATCAAACTGGTTCAAGACTGAGCTTCCAGCTATCCCAAAGATTTCTACTTCGCTTAGATCAAACAATATAAAGGTAACCAATACAACCAGAACCCTCAATAGCACAGACACCAATTATGGAATCATTTTAGATGCTGGAAGTACTGGAACGTAAGTGAAATTCAAACTATAAATTTTACTCAATATTCATTTATCTTATAGAAGATTATTTATCTATCAATGGGATCCACCTAAAAGCTGTCACTATTCTCCATATGTCACAGGATCCAAATTTAAGGATGGTCCAAGGGCTGGTAAGCAGATCAAAATTAAAAAGATTGGAGGTCTACATACAGTTCCTCCTGCGGAAGTAAAAAATTATTTGAGAGATTTTTTGGAATTTGCTTTATCATATGTACCAAAAGAACAGCATTTCAAAACGCCCATCTTTCTCAAAGCAACTGCGGGTATGAGACTTATCCCAAAAATTTTGGCGCACGAAATTCTTGAACAAGTTCGTTTGTGTCTTAACTCAACAGGATTTTATTTCGATCAACAGTACGGAGCCCTGGTGATCCCTGGAGAATATGAAGGCGTGTTTGGATGGTTAGCGGTAAACTACCTTAGTAATAACTTGAACCACCATGATGAACACTTCAGGGGTGGTGATAATGATGATGATGGCAATTTAAGCAGAGCATACTTCGATATGGGTGGGGCAAGTACTCAAATCACATTTGAACCAAAAAGGTTACCATATGAACATGCATTCCCAATTAACTTAAACGGTACAAGCAGAGTAGTGTATACTCACTCGTTTTTGAGATTCGGCAGGAACGAAGCTCGTAAGAGATACTGGGATATGCTCTCAAGTCCCAAGGACCAAACCTTGACAGATCCATGCATGGCTGGTCTGTTTAAATTCGATACATTAATAGATGACGAACAACGAACAGTTATTGGATCTAGTGATTTTGAAGAATGTTTGAAACTTACAGCAAAGCTAGTCAATGAGCCCTCAGAATGCTTCTACCCCCAATGCTCTATTTATGGGATACATTTATCTCCCATCCCACCCGATATGGAGTTGTACTTTACAGCAAATTTCTTTGATACAGCAGATTTTTTCGAACTGAGTGGAGAGCAAACTTTAAGAACTTTGATTGAGGAAGTGCCTAAAATCTGTAATTTGAACAAATTTCAATTTTTGCAAAAGTACAACAAGAAGAAATTCCAGAGGGATAAAGATTTTTACTTTTATTGCTTCAATATGGCTTACTATATCAATCTGATGACTCATGGTTACCACGTTGATCTCGACCGTAAAATCACTTTTACAGAAACCGTTGAAGATACAGATATCAGCTGGACACTTGGAGCAATGATTTATGAAGTTCATCTACTATATCCAAGTGGACAATGCTGTGATGATTGGAGCGATTTTCGTACAATACATTCCATTGTGAAAAGAAAATTAATTTAAAATATGATTTAAAAACTAATAAATATAGATTTAAATATTTTATATTTATAATTAATTATAATTATAATTTAAAAATCATATACTCTACCATTTCTTTCCCAATCCCCATATCTAGTGAGTTCCTTGCTCTTTGGACTATCAACTTTTCCAGCTTCTTTATTGACATAAACTTCACCAACCTCTTCGGGTTCTTCCGGTGTGGGTAAATTGTTAAGTTTAATTTGTGCTTCTTCTAATTAAATTAAACTTGAGCATGCTAGTTTAAAGCAATTTGATGTTTAAATAGTAACACGTCTTGGGAAAGCCTTATCCAGAGTAGGTTAAGTAAAAGAAAGAGATCTGGGGAATTCCAGATAAGTGTTAGAGAGATAGGGGGTTTATTGGTTTAAGTCAAATAGCTGGGAGGACCCAGATCGAACTCTTCCTGCTGAGGATAGCTCTAATTCCGGGTTCTATATAGTGTGAGTTGGGTAAGGTGATTCATCAGATTCTCTGGTGACTTGCATCATCGGTCAATTAAAAGGTAGAGCGAGAGCAGATGGTATGCGAGGGGGAAATGACTTTAACATTAGGTTGATGTAAGGATACTTGGGTAGAAGGGAGTTTCACCTGACTCATGACAATAGGTATTAAATGAAACTTTTTTTTGATACGGGTAACTATAAATTATGGACTGGACTTCTTTGAGGTCTTTTATAGTAGGTGGACATGAAAGTAAAGATTCAAATACAGGCCCTTCAATAAGTTTGCTATCTTCGGAGGCGGGGCTAATAAACTCGGCCAAACGGTGGCAGGCCACGGGATGTCGTACCCAGTATATGTCCATATATAGGGTACAGAGAGGACTTTTCCATATTTGGCTGCAATCACAGTATGATCTGAATTGTAGTGAAGAGGATTTAGATCGTACCAAGCGATAATGCACCATGCTGGTATATAGTATGCCCAGTACGGGTCGTCATTGTGGCTCTGATGCAGAAGCTTGCACATACTGTACATGGGTACAGGGAACTCCTCCAAGCGGAAGCACAATAACGGGGTGAAGTCAATTCTGTAAAGTTCATCCAGCATGGTCTTTGCTTCTACGTCGTATTGGTACACTAGCAGGACAAAAAGCGTGCATACTCTCTAATCATCTTCATCCGTGGGATTTCATTCCCAGCGCTGATGAAAGTATTGCAATACGACATTCGGGTGCTTTAGAATGCCGTACATTACAGCGTACTCAAAGTCTGTGTCAATAATGTCATCTGGAAAATCGATGGCAGTGCCGTCTAGAAACTGCTGGGGAGTCATTTTTTACTAAATTGAAATGTTGAATGCTTATATTTATATATTTTAATTTGCTTTAGTTTATGGGATTTACTAATTATTAGTTTATTCAAATAAATTTCTCTCTTCCAAAACATTCATCAAGTATTTGTAACTATAACATTCATAATAACAAATATGAATATAGGAAAATAAATGCTATATTAATAAGTATAAAGACAGTTTTACGCCAAAACAATTATTATTCCAATTCACTTATGTGTTTAACCTAAACTAATTTTTTAAATATCTGAGAGATTTATAAATTTCTGTAGGATTTGTTGACTAGAATTATAAAAAATTTATTTTAAATAGAAATAGAAATTAATTTTAAATCAAAATCTATTATATATAATATATAATATATTGATATACTCTCCATCGAAATTATATATTTATTTCAAATATATGGTTTTCAGGATTTAATTAATATAATCATAATTTTCACTATATTGTAGGAATTAAACATCTGAAATGAGTTGGAACCAATTTGAATAATTTAATATTATTGAAATAAATCATAAAATCGATAAATAGAATAGAAATAACTAATAAATTAATTAAAGCCAATATTTTATAAATATACAAAAATTTGGGACATAATCACAAATATAATACATTAATAACAAACAAATTAATTTAATTTTTTGCCAAAACAGATAGACTATGTTGAAATGAATTCAAAACTGCTAATGATATTTAATCAAAAACATTGTTCAAATTTATTAGAATATTTGTTAGTTTCAAATTTTCAATTATTATTATTATTATTGATATAATTAATAGAAGCATTTTCTTTTATATTATTCGAAATTGAATGTATTTGTTTAAATAAAAGTAATAAAAGTAAAAGTAAAATGAAAATTGAAAAATAGGAATAATATAAGTAATAAATAGAATTACCTTGGATAAATTAAAACTATAATTGTGAAATCCAAGAAAAATATAAATTTAAAAAAAGCTGCAAAGAAAAATAAAAATAATAGTTTTACACCAACTGAAAATAAACAATAAACTAAACTAATAGATAATGTTGATTAAATCATTTAATTTTGAGTTGGTTAATAAAATTATTATTTAATTTAGATCCTAAATCTTAATCGTCATAACCGGAGATAGGTTGTCTGGGACGGTTGGGAACTAAAAAATAAGTTAATAAAATAAATAATAAAATAAAGTTTAAATGATATTTACGGGGATAAGTGGTAGGGATGGGCTTTGAGGGAGGATGACCAAATAATTTTCCTCTCATCTTAGGGATGGCATAAGCAGTGGGAGGACCTAAAAATTCAATTAAATTTTAGCTCAGGTTGACGTGAATCTTGCAAATTTACCGAAAGCGGCAATAGTTAGAGACCAGAAATAAACGGGGTATTCTAAAGCGTAGTATTTAATGACTCTAATCATTTTTATTTGCTTTTCTTGATTAAATGGATTTTTATCAGTACTTTTCCTCTAGTTGTAATTTCATATTTATTTTAAACTCAATTGATTTTATTTATGGGATTTATCTTATCATGATATAGATTATTCATTCATTTATATTGTTCAAAATTTATACCTCTCTAATAATTTATTAAATTTATATATATGAAAATGCTATAGAAGTATTTAGCGGATATATTAAAATTCGATAATTTTTATTTCTATCAAATTTAACAATTTTATATAACTTAATATATTAAAATAATAATTAAATTTTATTTTTAATTAATTTTATATTTGAAAATATATAATCTAACATAAAATACTATATTTTAATATTTTAAATAGTATTCAATTTATAATGATTTATAAAGTAACTAGATATTAAATTTTACTTTCTACAATAATGTATATATCAACTTTAATAAAATTAAGTAATTTATATTCAAAAAATAAATTTAATTAAATATATATTTCATTGAAATGGCTAATCAATATGGTTCTTCTTTTCCTATTTTTATTTTGTACTTCCTTATGATTACTGTAAGGTATTATTATCTTTTAATAATTAAGACTATATTTCTTTATATTATTATAAATATTCTATTTTTTTTCTATGGATATTATGGGTTGTGTAATACGAGAGGCAATGACTATTATTGTTACCTAATAGTAGATAAGTGTATTTGAGGGTTTATTGGCTAAAGCAGTGTTTGGAATAATGTTTGGTTAAATATTGAAAGACATTGGGTTTAGTCATTAAGACTGATCCTTATATAGGGAAGTTGTTAAGGATCGGTAGTGTTTTAATATATAAGGATTACTTGCAATATCACAATATGTGTCCCAAGTAACGGTCAATTAAGCTAAAGGCCCCTTATTGAATAGAAACCAGTGGCTAAAAATGGTGTCAAGGGTAGCACTTTGGGATCTCATAATATTAATAACTTTTGTTATTTTAATTGATAAATTTAAATCTCAAATAAAGTCATTAATGTATTAAATTAACTATATCACTTAATGGCTTTTGCTGTATAGTTTTATTTTTACTATTAGCTATTATTATTTATGAAATATTATATTAATTTTCTTAAAGCAAAGTGATTTATATTCAAATTAAACTAAATTAAAATTAATATTTTATATTATTAATTATCATTATTTAATAGCAACTATATAATGAATATTTATTGCTAAACAATATAGTTTAGAATTCACTTGTATTAAAATATAATGGATTCAATAAGTTTATTTCAAATATAAATATATCAGTTAATATAGATATATTAGTCAGTATAATTGATAATATTAATATATAATATGGTTTAAATCATGACTAAATTCATTATAATAGGATAATAATAATAAAAATTAGAATATTAAAATATTTAAACAAAATAAACTTATTTATTAGTTAAATTAAAATTATTTATATAATTGAATTCATTTAAAAAGTATTGATTATCCTGGTAGTTAAATGATTATATATGAATTAAATCAATATATATAACTTAAAAATTATATTTTATATATTCCAATAAAAAAT
>JNEM01008511.1:0-18668 GCA_000697335.1 Conidiobolus incongruus B7586
ATATTTTTAATTATTAATAATTTTTTTATTATTTATTTATATTAATATTGATGGCTAATATTATTCTCTCATATATAATTATAATTATCATAAAGCTAATTTAATATAAAGGAAAATATAATATAATGATTATATGGTAAATTAATAAATTAATAAATAATATTTATTTATGACTTAATAAAATAAATTAATATAGATATATTAAATTTTGTTTCAAATAATATTAATAGGTTGATTATTAATAGATATAATTATAATCTCAGAAATAATAATAAAAACCAGAATAATAAAGAGTTATAAGGAAAAAAAATTATATCTATTTATTAGATTAATTTTTTCTATATTATTGAATTAGTTTTATAAACAAAAATATTAGATTAATATAGAGTTATATAAGCTATTTAAAGTTATAAATCAGAATTTGCAAAATTAGTTCTTTAATAGGTTATCAAAAGTCTTTTGTTTATTATTATTTTAATTTAACCATTAATTTTACAAACTATTTTGTTAAGAGACTAGTTCTCTAAATTCTTATATACACTTTCATATAATCCAATTAACTATAAATTATATGATTAATTTATACTTATATAGTTAAATTAATTGTATAAATAGCATTGAATTATCTAATAAACTAGGTTCCTTTTTTTTCCTCTCAATTCTTACTATTTTTTACTTTTACACTATTTCTAAGATTGAGACTATATTCTATTGATATTGTAGGATATTGGCACTACCTAATATAAATCTTAATATATCAATGACTCATCCTAGTTTGAAGCTTAATTAAACTTTGTTTACACTTACACACTACAGCCACATTATATTACCACATTCTGCACCACACTACTTTTATATTAAGTCTTCCTCTACACTATATTAGTTTAACTACTACTACACTTATATGGTAGCAGCAACAAAACTATTAAAAACCTACTAGAAATTAATAACTATCTGTATCAAACCTAATTATTACTATTTTAAATCTTATCTATAATTTATTTCATTTAAATTTAACATTATATACTATAATACTACCAAAAAAGGAGATACCTTTATATTATTTTAATGATGATAACAACTTAATTACTAAGTGAATCTAAAACTTTAGTCTTTAAGAACTTACTGTCCTCTAAGAAACTTATATTAAACAACTTTTGATTAAAAAAAACATGTTTCAAAAAGCTTAAATCTAACAAACTAGTTACTTCACTATAGTTAATACATTAAACCACCTCTTTAGTATCTTTAAAGATAAATTAACTACTTATGATAGCTTAAAAAACCTTTACAAGCTTGAAAACTACTTTAAAAACATAAAGAATTACCTTAATTTGATTCCTGATGAAGATCTAAAGAATATCCTTAAATTAGCTACTTTTTTTTGGAAAAATTTGTTTATACTTGGTAGTTAATTAATTACAAGCTTAATCCTAAAGAATCTTCAGGAGGATAACCTACTACAAAGATACAAACTTTTAAACAATTGGAAAAAGCCTTTAAAGAGAGGTATTACCCAAAAAATCAAGTTTAATTAACAAGAGAAAAGCTTTCCCAGCTTAAATAAAAAACTTCTACAAGATAATTGATTGAGAAGTTTAATGAGATATGTTTAAACATACTAAATATCACTGAAGAAGAACAGATCCACAAACTATTATAATACTTTAACCTTCAAGTGAAGCTTTAATTAGTTAGTAAAGAACACTTTGATAATATATCTTTTTCTGATATTTATGATGTAGCAATTATAATTGATGATATCTTTTACTCTATAATTAAATCTTCCCACCTTAAAAATCAATCTTTTAAACCTTACTCTAACCCACTTAAATTTCAAATGATAGATGTTTCTGCTTTAGGGCTTTATAAGAAAACTTTTAGTAAAGAAGCTAAAGCTTACTTGAGAACAAACAAAGGTTGTTATTACTGTTGAAGGACTTAAATTAACTATAAAGCTAATAAATACCCTTTAAAGAAGCAACATCTGTTTAATTCTCAATAATCCTAACCTACCAACCATAAATCAAACCTGAATAATATTAATATAACCCTAGAATCACCCCTTTCACAATTAGTTAACAGATTCTAATCTAATCCACAAAAGTTCTAACAAACTAATGATTCCACAAATTAAACTATATATACTAGAGAAATCCAATTGATTAAACCACTAAAAACTAGAAATATTCTAGTAACTAATCTACCTTGTGATTCTTTACCTTTAACTATCACCCTATTGTTTGTGTTAACTAGTTCTTTTATAGATACACTTGTTAGTGTTTTAATTAACTCTAGTTGTTTTAGTTGTATTATCTCCTTTTTTATTATTGTAAAGCTATCCTTACCTACTTAAAAAAGTAACTTGATAATTAAATATACTAACAACTTAATAAAACAAGCATCTAACATTGTATTTAGATGCTTATCACTACCTCTTAACTATTCCCAATATATTAAATTCCTAGTTAGCAACATTAGTTATAATTTCATACTAGGTTAAAATTAGTTTGAATATCACAGTTTTATATCTATAGATATTACCCTAGAAAGCCACAAATCTATTTCTTTCACATTCTAAAAAAATTAGTAGAATTAATCTCAAAAAATCTACATTACCCTACTATAAAACTATTAAATACCTTACCTAACACTAACTCTACAATTGTAGCAAATAATTCTATTATTATAAGTAAAAATCAATGTAAAAAGCTAATCAAAAACCTAAATAATCTATAGGGATATATATTTGTTTATTATTCATCTATTAACACTTCATCTGTTGATTTTAATGAAGTTATATCTAATAACCACTTCCTATACAATACAATAAGTTAATTTGCTAATGTTTTTAAACTTGTGAATAAATTACCACCTAAACATAATATTAAACACAAAATTAAATTAATCCCTGGTATACAACTATACTTAAAGCCTACTTACCATTTATCTCTTAAACAATACTAAACCTTGAAAGAAGAAATCTAAAAACCACTTCCTATACAATACAATAAGTTAATTTGCTAATGTTTTTAAACTTGTGAATAAATTACCACCTAAACATAATATTAAACACAAAATTAAATTAATCCCTGGTATACAACTATACTTAAAGCCTACTTACCATTTATCTCTTAAACAATACTAAACCTTGAAAGAAGAAATCTAAAAACTACTTGAAAATAGGTATATTAGACCTTTTTTTTCACCATAAAAATCTCTAATCCTCTTTATACAAAAGGCTGATGGTGGTTAGAGATTATATATTGATAACTATGTTTTAAACTCCAAAACTATCAAGGATAAAACTTTATTACTAAACCTATATGATATTAGGGATAAACTACTTGGATCAACTATATTTACCAAACTAGATGTTAGGAATAGGTATTACAACATTAAAGTTAAAGAAAATTCCATCCCTTTAACTATTTTCAATACTCTTTTAGGTTACTATGAATTTACTATCATAAACTTTAGATTGTGTAATGCCCTTGTAACTTTTACTTAATTCATCAATTCCCTTTTCAACCTTGTTTTTAATGACTTTGTTATTACTTACCTTGATAATATCCTGATCTATTCAAAAACTAAAGAAGAATATATCTAACATGTTAATCAGGTTTTACAAATTATTCAAGAATATAAATTACCTTTGAAATTATCAAAATACATCTTTAGTGCCTCTTCTATCTTTTTCTATAGTTATATTGTTTTCTCTTAAAGAATTAGTATTGATCCAACTAAACTCAATGGTGTTAAAGCTTTTACTATACTTATAAACAAAGATCAACTTATGTTTGTACTTGGATTATTAAATTACTTTAAAGATTTCATTGATTCTTTTGTTGAACTTACTACTCTTTTTACTAATCTCTTGAAAAAAGACTCTCTTTTTGAATAAACCCTACTATACACTTTCTGTATAAATACTTTAATTTTCTATATTACTAATGTTCTTGCTTTATCTATCTTTAATCTAAAACTACCTACCATTATTTTTACTAACTCTAGTTTTTTTGTAATTAGTAGATAGTTAGCCTGGTTTGAATTTAATTTATATTTTACCCTACAACTATAGGATAAAATAATAAATAAAGGAGAACAGGTTAAGTTTAACCTTACAAATGTTACCTTAAAACTAATAACATTCTAGTTAAGAAAAATAAAACCAGCTAAATTGAAATACCTAGTCTATAAATAAAAACTCTTTGCTTTAGTAAAAATGATCAAAAATCACTCATATTTCTTATCCTGCAACCTTTTCTTAATACTTATAGATTATATATCACTTATCTACTTAAATACTCAAAAGCATTTATTAAGAAAATAAGTTAGATGGATTAAAACTATCTAAGCTTACCTTTTCTTTATTTAATATCTTTTAGGTTAATAAAACTATGTTGTAGATACTTTGTTAAGAAATTTTACATATTTACCCTTTTATTCTAATTGTAAAAATCTAGCAAATATTAACTCAATGATTATTAATGAAAGAAATAAAAAATTTATTAAACTACTTTAAGAAACACTGTTAAATAATGATTTCTTTATTTTAGTTAAAGAAGAACTCTTTAAACCATTAGAAAACTAATTAAAATATGTCAAAAGATTTAAAATTATCAATAACTTACTATACTATAATGATTGTCTATATATTCCTAACATCCTTAAAATCTAACAAATAATATTTGATGAATGTTATAACTTACCTGTTGGAAAACATCAAAACTAGTTAAAAACTGCTGAGAGAATTAAAATAAGGTACTACTAACTTTCCCTAATTAAATTAGTTTAGAAATACACTAATACCTGTGATATATGCTGAAGAATTAAATATAATACTCAACTAAAATATGGTAAACTTATTCCCCTATAAGTCCCTAATAAAACTTAACAACAAATCCAACTTGATTTCATAGAAATCCTTAAATCAACAAATGGTTATAGTAACTTACTGATTGTAATTGATTCATTTTCCAAATATGTTTATTTTATTCCTTGTTTCAAAACTTCTACAGTTAAAGATGTTGTACAATTGTTATTCTCTAATATCTTTACCCACTATAGAATTCCACAAACTATTGTATTTGATAAAGACACACAATTCAACTCTTAATTTTAGAAGTTATTATCCTTTTCCCTTAAGATTAACCTAGCTATGTTTACTACCAATCATCACTAAACCAATAAACTTGTTGAAAGAACTATTAAAACCTTAAAGCAAATGATTAGAGCTTATATTAACACTAATCAGTTAAATTAGGATGCTTATATCTACCAACTCTAATATTTTTTCAACACCTTTATTAATAAATCAACAGGTTTTAACCCTTATTTTATCAATTATAACAAGTATCCTAATTTAATAATTACCCTAAAACTTCAAATTAACTTACCTTTAAACATTGTTAAATTTTAATCCAATATCAAACATATCAATTCCCTTGTTAAATTTAACTTAGAAGAAAATTAAAGGATCATAGAACAACAATACTTAAAGTTATCCAAAAACCCTCTTAAATATAAAACTGGTATGTTTATATACTTAGAACAATCTACCCTTAAACCTACCCTACTTAAATCTAGTTTAAATCCCAAATACTTACTATTATATTATAGTCCCTATAAAATTTAATTTATTGATTCAAATTTTGAAAACATTACCTTGGAATTACCTCTAACTTTGAGGATCAACCCTAACTTTCACATATCTGAAATTAAACCATACTTTAAAGATTTTAACACTTTTCCTAATTGATTAAAAACCCCAAAACTAGATCCAATTATTAATTAAGATGGAGAAGAAAAATACTATGTTGATTACATAATTAAGTCTAAATCTGTTAGGAATAAACTTTATTTTTATGTAAAATGGATGGGTTATCCTATTAAAGAAGCTACATAAGAACCTCTAGAAAATATTAAGAATACCTTAGCTTATTATACCTATTTGTAAAAAATTAGGGAGTGTGTCTCCTCTAAAAAACCTACTAGGGGAGTGTTAAAAGACTAGTTCTTTAAATTCTTATATATACTTTCATATAATCCAATTAACTATAAATTATATGATTAATTTATACTTATATAGTTAAATTATTGTATAAATAACATTAATCTATTTAATAAACTAGGTTCCTCTTTTTTCTTCTCAATTCTTACTATTTTTTACTTTTACACTATTTCTAAAATTGAGACTATATTCTGTTGATATTATAGGATATTAGCACTACCTAATATAAATCTTAATATATCAGTGACTCATCTTAGTTCAAAGCTTAATTAAACTTTGTTTACACTTGCACACTACAGTTACATTATATTACCACACTCTGCACCACACTACTTTTATATTAAGTCTTCCTCTACACTATATTAGTTTAACTACCACTACACTTACATATTTAATATTTATAAATAACTTACAAAAATAATAAATTTATCTAAAGTTACTATTTATTATTAGATTTATTATTTTAAACATAATAAAATAGTATTTAAACTGGCTAAAACCTAAAAAATGAAATTCTATTGTTTTTTTTTATATTAATATTATAAAGACAAATATTAAATAACACTTTTTTGTCAAAATAAAAAAACTATCAAAATAATTTATTTATAATTAAATAGGTATATTATATCCATTAATATTTAAACTTAACTTATTTAATTTAAATATAAAACAAATAACTTATAATTTCAAAAGATATTAAATAACTAGAATAATTATAACTAAATGGAATTTATTAAATATAAGCTTTAATATGAAATCATTTTAATTTATAAATACTAGATTTTTTGTATAACTATTTACTGAAAAACTAAATTAAATAATAAGTTAAAACAATCCTTTTTATATATTTTAATAAATAAATATTGTATTAATATATAGATTATGGTTAATACTGAAAAATATAATAGTATTTGGTGTTTTATTTAACTTTTTAATATAAATTAATTAATAAGTTCTACATATTTTTAATAAAACTATATTTAATTAATACTTATATTATAAATTAATAATCCTCATTTTTTACATATTATTTACAAGATATATAAAGTTATAAGTATAAAAGATCCTTTATATAAATTAATTAGAAAAACAATCATATTATTATATATATATATTAAATTATAACATATAGCTATAATTGATTTAGGTATTAAAAAATATATTTGCTGAAAAAAAATTATTGCAAACAAACTTAATTAATTGGTGAAACATAAAATTTCAATATTTAATAAAAAGAACTGTTTTGTAGGTGTTAGAAGTTTACCAAAAGTATAGCAAAGGGTTATTGATAATCAAACAGAGTAATAATTTTATATTCTTTATTTTTTTTAAATCATATATTAAAAATTTCATTCAAATTTTAAAATTTTGCCATTATTTAGTTTCTGGAGTAATATTTATTTAAATGGATTATCATTAATAAAATTAATAATTTTAATGCCAATAAAAATATATAGAAAATTTCTCTTATCATTAACATTAAAACTATATGAATATATATAATCCAATGAAACATATTTTGATATTTAGTAATAACCTGGATATATATTCGTTATCTAATTGATTGATTAATCAATCAATACTATTCTTTACATTCAAATTAATGCTAAATATTAGAAAATATATAGGTACTATTAATAGAATTTAATTATAAATATCAATACATACACCTCATAATTTAAAATTAAAAGGTAAAAATATATCATTATTATTATTATTGGTTAAATACCTTCATATTCCCAACAAGGATCAAAGAACTCTAGAATGAATTTCTAGAAAATTTCTAAATTAAGAAACCAAGATTCAGTTCACTCTAATTTAAAAAAAAATTCAACTTTTAAATAAATTATTAACCTTTTTTTCTTGAATTTCTCTAGTAATATTAAAAATGTCACATAACGGACCTGCTATGTTGATGTACTGGCACGGCGGCATCAACGATTATATGCTTTTCAAGGAGTGGGTGCCTCAAACCGTTGGAAGTTATGCTGGTGCTTGGATTCTCTTCTTCTTTATAACTATCCTCCTTGAGGCCTTGATGACTTTTCGCCATAACACAGAACTTGAGTGGAACCAAAAGGCTGTTGCTGCTCACAACCAGTTATTAGCTTCCGAGTTGGCTTCTAACGCTCCACTTAGTGGTACTTCAACGGCCACTTCATTACCTTGGTGGCAACGTTCAATTCTAGAAGCCATCTTCCAATTTCTCGAATCTGGACTTGCCTACTTTGTAATGTTGGTCACTATGATATTTAACCTTGGTCTCTTCTTCTCTATTATTTTAGGTCATGCTGTAGGTGTATTTTTCTTCTATAGACTCAGAAAAAATCCCAAAGGAGCTAAGAATAATGGAACTTCTATCTTTGACAATTCAAATTCTAGTAGCAACAGTGCCTTACGCACTCCTGCAGAAACTGAGGCACCACCTACACCCAGCTGTCACTAATTGAAGTAATTCTATTTAACTTATTAAGTTTTTTCTTCATTTTTATTTTTGAATTTTATCAATTTTTTGAAATTTTAATAAACTATTGTTTTATGTGTTTAATTTAGGTTTAAATAGGAGTATAATGTATTGAAGTATTAACCGTTTCTATTCCTTGATACATTGATTTTAGGCTCTTGTATTTAAATTAGTAGACTATAGTAATTTATATTGAAATTATCAACTAGTGAAAACGATGAATTTAGTTATCATTGACAATACTTATTATTTAAATTAGTTTCTAGATTTAATAATTTAAAAAGGATTATTATTATTCGTTATTATAACATACGTGGTCAATTATATATAATTGAATAAAATTGTAAATTCATGAGTTAATACTTTTAAAATTTTGAATAAAATTGTCAATTTGAAACATTTCAAGAATACTTTATTTAAATGAAGCCATATCAACTAAAGTAAATAATTGGTCAAAAATGTATAATGATTTAACAATGATATATAATTATAATTTTGCTTAAATTAATCACAATATTTATTGATCATAATAATTATATATCTGGAATAACGCACATTATAGGTGCTGATAAGCCAATAAGATAGATAACATTAAAGATTGACTCGGATTATATTTCTAAGCGTTTTGGAATAAAAGCCAAGAGAGTTAAAAAAAATACACAGTATTAAGCAATATGGTGCATCTGACTTCCATTGGTATTAGCACTTGTTCTATGTTTCAATATCATGGAATAAGATCCATTGGTAACGTAGTTCAGCTTGTTAGTGACATATTCTTTCACCACGGGGTCAAGGCCATCAGTGAACAGTTCTAGGCTGGACATGTAAGCCATACCTCGACCATCACCAAAAACTAGGGCATTTTCAGGATCTAGCTCTGTGAGTTTTGTGGGATTTAAGAGGAATAAAGGATCTGAAGATTGTAGTGCATCAATCAATTGAGGATATGTACCATAATCCAAGTGGGAAGCTTGGTAGACAACATGATCAATGGCATTGCCGTTAGGCGGAAGGAGATGGGTAATGACTGGGGGAAGTCCATATGCGAAGTGATCCCAAAATGTGGTTTCAGGTTGACCAACATACTCAACACTTCCATCGGGATTGAAGGGAGGCTTGGGAGGAAGAGCAGGTGGACGCTGATATTTGCGTCGCTTTGTATTCGTCGTCACGGTAGTTTGGCTCACTCCACTCACACTCGGGCTTCGTGTTGAACTTGGAGGATAGCGGCCAGGGAAATCCAAAATATCAACACTTTCTTCGCGTCTACTTTTGGATGCCGATCTTGGGAGTTTGATTTCTGCTTCTGTTTGTTTAGTTTCTGCTTCCTGCCGTGCCTGCTGTTTGTCTTGATCTCTAGCAGGTGGGTGTTGACTAGGGTCGTAAGGCAGAATATACTGACTCTGCTTATTAATGCTAGTAACACCAAATTCCTTTAATTTGCTAGCTTCTTTATAGTACAAGGTGTCCGGCCCATTATAGGTCATAGCATTGTCACATAATAGAATTAGATCTTCTTTAAATTGGTTGATGTGGGTGTATTCTCGATTTTCAATCTTTTTTCTCATTGTACTCAGGTCCATGGGTTGTTTAATTATAGTCAAATAATCGTCTATAGTATTAGTATCTACTGGTTCAAGGAACAGTGCATAATCATCTTTTCTTTCTAAACGAGTAATAAGGCGTTGAAGAACGGGATATAGATATCTGTTAGGAGGGTTATTAACCGAAGTAGTAGCTGGACCTTTGGGATCCTCAGATGCCACGGCTGTTTCGGCTTTAGATGCAGGCGGTCTTCCTCTCTTTTTCTTTCCCCTTCTCGAAGCGGGTTTCTTATATTCAGCAACATCTGGTTGCTGTGATCGTGTGTCAATTTCAGATTTAGATTGATCCTCCAGCTCTCTCTCGCTTTCATTTTGGGCTTGGTCGTCTTCGTCATTCATTTCGCTAGAGTTTTCAGGATCGTTAGAAAGATCAATAACAATACTATCTTCTTTTTTATTTAGAGTAGATGAAGCACGAGGTTTAATATCAATAGGTTCCTGAATTATTTCAGTGCTGGGTTCAGGTGTTTCTTCGGAGATTACAGAGTTTTTTGATGAGCTATGATATTCACCAATAGATTTGGGAGGAATGGTACTAGACTGATCTAAATGTTCAGTGGATGGTTTTGGCTCAGGAGATGAGGATTGAGGTAATATCAGTTTGACAATCAAGGATTTACGTGATCGTTTAGAAACCTGAGGCAGTGGTTTAGCTGGTAGTTTTAAAGTGATTTTGGGTTTTGGAGCAGTATGTGGAATCGTACTAGAATAAGTGGACGTTGCTTGATTTGGATTTAGTTTGAGCTTGATTTTAAATTTGGATTGAGTATATGGTTTCTGAATTGGTGATGGTGAACGCTGAGGAGATTGTGATTGATTACTTTGGTTATTAAATGAATACCCATGTTCGGTGAATTGAAAAGCTTTCGAATAAGAATGATTTGGTGAATATTTATTAGACTGATTGTGGGTTGGAGATACACTTTGATTAGAATATCTTTCAGATGAATAATGTTCAGATGTTCTAGAGTGGTCATAACTTCCTTCCCTTTCACTTTGATAACTTGGTGACGGAGAACGAGAATAATCAGATTGTATCTGTTTACTTGAGTGATTTTTGGGTAACTTTAATTTTATAGTCACTTTTAATGGTGTTGTGGGAGGGGATTGATCTAATTCGCTATCATAACTTGGCTCAGAATATGAATGATAATGATTAGGTGAACTCATATAAGTAAAATATATTTAATTTGTTATTGTAATTCAAGTAAGAGATAATAATAATTTATTGATTTGTTAACAAAAATCTACAATTACATAAATTTATTGTGTTATGAAATGCATCTTGATAGAAACAATATATTAATTGATAATTCAATAATAATTGAAAATAATTATGGGATTAAACTTTCAAAGATGTAACTGATTTGAAATAATTTCCATAAGCAGCTGAAACTATATTTAATCTGAAAACTACCATACGGGATTAAATATATATATATATATTATTTAATAATTAGAATAATTTAATCACTTCATATTTCAATATGATATATAAAAAGAGCATTTTTATATTTATTGCGTCTCTTAACTATTGTATTCTGCTTTGCTTTTAACTATTAGTGATTCAAAATTCTTGACTCATCATTTTAAGTTCATCTACATCGAAAATTATAAAATATAGATATCAATATAATATCTTTTAATATAATATTGAAAGTAAGAATATATGGTTAAATGTTTGAAATTGTTAATTATCTCTTAATAGATGAAATTTGAGAATTGGATATTCAATTTTAATTTTTTTATAATAATTTTTAAATAAAGTTTTGAATAGATTGGTGTCCATATAGGATATAATAACAAACTTAGGAAAAGACATAATATTATAGTATATAATATATAAAACAGATTAAATATTTATTTAATTAAAATCTTAAATTTTTATAATTGAAATAATATTGACTAATTTTTAGTCTATTCAATTTAATCATCATAAACATAGCTATAAAATAGCTGAATATACTATGATTTCAAAAATTAATTGAAATTTATATTATTACTGTAGAAATTAAGTAATGGCACAATTTTAAAATTAAAATTAAACAAATAAATTAATAAATAATATATAAAAATTAATAAATAATATAAAATTAATAGCCTTTTTTATTATTAATAACTCTTTTCTATACTTTTGGTAAGCTTCTAATACCTAAAAAACAGTTCTTTTTATTAAAGACTGAAATTTGATATTTCACAAACTAATTTAATTTGTTTGCAGGAATTTTTTTTCCTGCAAGCTGTTTTTTTAATTGTCTAAAACAATTATAATCACATAGGTTATAATCAAGTGAATATACTAGATGTGGTAACTCCCTCTAATTTTTTTATATAAAAAATCTTTTACAACTTTAACTTTATATATTTTGCAATTATTATGCAAAATAATAGGTGTCTTTAATTTATATTGAGAACACCATTTAAAAATTGTTTTATTTAAAAAGGTAATATATAATTTACTATTGATTAATTTTCCTTGAGGTATTAAATAAGAAAACTATATAACATTATAATCTATTACAACAATTAACATTTATTTATATTTAAAGTGTTTATTCATTAGAATTTATAGAGGGGATTAATTTAACTTAACCTAACATCTTGTTTTATTTTTAAATAAAGGATTATATAAAGGAATTTAAAATTCATTAATTATAAGTATTCACTGTAAAAATTTTTGTTTTTGGTTATACTTTAATAAGTTTAGTTTAGCTATAGCTACTCTAGTTTTCTTTTAGGTTTCTGTTAAATTATAAGGTATCTATTTTACATTTTTATTAATTAATCTAAGTTTAAACTTAAGTAAATATAACATGCTTGTATAATTAATATTAAATTGCTTTAATAATTCTCTAACAGAAATAAAAAGGTATTTCTTAATATATTTTTTTACTTTATTAATAAGTAAAAAAGTAACAGTAGAAATTAATCTTTTAGATTTTAGTAAATTTTAAATAGTGTCTTTTCTAGCTTTAAAATCACAAATCTAGTGATATATGGTAGTTTTAGATAAAACACCATCTCTATAAGTTGTTTACAAGTTTTAGATGATTTTAGAGGGTTTATAGTTAAGTTTTAAAGATACAAAAATAAAAGCCTTTTGATAATCACAATCTAGTTTAAGCATAATTAAATTTAAGTATAAATTTTAAAATCAAAATATTTTAATAAAAAAAAGAATTAAAATTGAATATATATATATAGTTTGAAAATATTTATTTTCCTATATATTATATATATATATATAATCTTTCAAAATGTATAATATGTTTGAAAGATCAGAAATTAAAAAATTTGCCATTTCTTAATTTCCATACTAATAATTTATAAATATTTATTTTAATACTAGATTAATATATCACATTGTAAATTTAATACGATTATATAATTTTTTTCTGTTATTAAATTTGATATATCAAAATCGATTCAAACTCGGATGTTTTTCCTATTCTACTATTCTAAATATTGTTACAGAAATGATAATCAATTGATAATCAAATGTGAATTTCATTTTAGAAAAAGTATTATATCAAATTACATAAATGATATTAAGTTTGTATAAAATTTCAAGTGGTATGGTAAAAGTAAATTAAAATTGCGAAGAGATGATTAATTTAACTACTCAAGATCTACATGGAGAGTTTTGAATTTTTTTCAACAAAATCTGGTAACAGAATCATATAAATACTGACCATTTTTAAATGATTATAAGTATATTAATTTAATTTATTTATTCGTTAATTAATTTATCTAAATTTCAAATGAACAAATTATTGACTACTTTAGCTTTGATCTTGCCCGCTTTGGCCGGTGGATATGACGACTATGACAACTATGGTGATTACGATGGCTACGATGGAAAAGATGACTATGGAAATGATAAGAGATACAGACCATCTTACTACCGCCGTGGATATGGAGGCCATGATGATTACGACAACTATGACAACTATGGAGATTACGATGGTTATGATGGTAAAGGTGATTATGGAAATGGCAAAAGATATGGCCCATCTTATTACCGTCGTGGCTATGGAGACTATGACGATTACAATAACTATGACAACTATGATGATTATGATGGCAATGGATACAGCAGAAAATATGGCAATAAATACTATCGTCGTGGAAATGGCGGCTATGATGGTTATGACAGATACGATGAATATGATAACTACGATGGTTACGATGGTAAAGATGACTATGGAAATGGTAAGAAATATGGCCCATCTTACTATCGTCGTGGATATGGTGGATATGGTGGCTATGGAAAAGGTTATGGAAGAGACTATGGAAGAGATTATGGAGAAGACTATGGAATGGACTATGGAAATGGAAAATCATATGGTGGGGACTATGAGTATGATAACGAATATGATAAAGGATATGGAAGGTATGGAAAAGTCAAACCATATAACTGGAAAGGCGACTATGGAAATGACAATGAATATGGATCCTATGATAAAGGATATGGAGATTGGGCTTATGGAGACAACTATGATTACGAGTATGTTGACTATGATGACAATTATTACAATAGTCCTTATGCTGGTGATAAATACTCTGAAAGCTATTAAATTGTCTCAAACCAAACATGAATATTTTTCCCTCCTACTCTCACATAAATTACCCTTAACCTAATTATTTAATTTAACACTTTAACCTAATAAACTCCATTTCCATACTAATATTTTGTATATATATTCTATTGATTGAATATTAATTATTGAGCAATTTTTCATTTGGGTTAAATAAAATTTGGAATAATCAAAATTTTATTAAATAACATAAAATTATTTTAACCTCAAAGTTAATATATTTTTATTATAAAATAAATACTTTCTATTTATATATTTCATAATGTCTTAACAAGATAATATCATTATTAATAATAATTGATACAAATGAAGCAAGTTGCTGCTTAAATACAAAATATCATCAGTTTATATAATAATATTATTATTTTATTGGATAAATATATTTATAATATAAATTATTAAGAACTATTGAACTTTGAGCAATTTACTATATTATAATCTTAATGTCAATAAACAAATATTCTTATAAAATATATCTAAATACAGCCTAATAGTTTTATGATGATTAGATAATTTGTTATTATTTTAAATAATAATTAACTCAATTATCAATTATAAACCAGTTAATATTAATATAAAAATTAAATAATAGTATGATTTTAAAATTAGAATAAATATATAAATATATGATTTATAAAAATCATTATGTAATATAAAATTAATAGTCTTTTTTATTATTAGTAACTTTTTTTTTGTAATCTTTTAATATTTAAAAAATAATTTTTTTATTAAAAACTAAAATTTAATATTTTATAAACCAATTTAATTTATTTGCTAGCATTTTTTTATTCAATAATATATTTTTTAATTTTTTAAAACAATTATAATTATATAGGCTATAATTAAGTAAATATATTACATATAATATTTTTTCTGGTTTTTTATATAGAGAATGTTTTATAAGTTTAATTTATGTATTTTATAATTATTATATAAAATAATAGGTATTTTTAATTTATAATAAAAATTTTAATTAGAAATTATTTGATTTAAAAAATATTATATAATTTATTATTAATTAGTTTACCTTACAAAAATTAAATAAAAGGATTATATGTTATAATAAACTATTATATTAATTAATATTTATCTATTAATAAAATATTTATTTATTTTGATTTTGAAAGGGGTTATTTTAGTTTAACCTAATATTTTGTTTTTATTTTTTAATAATAAGCTATATAAAAGAATCTAAGATTTATTAATTATAATATTTAACTATAAAGACCTCTATTTTTAATAAACTTTGTTTAATTATAGTTATTTTAGTTTTTTAAGCTTTATTTAAATTATAAGGTATTTATTTTATATTTTAATTAATTAATCTAATATTAGACTTTAATATATATAACATCTGTGAAATTAATATCAAATTACTTAAATAACTTTTTAACTAAAATAAAAAGGTTTTTTTGAATATATTTTTTTATTTTACTAATTAATAAATAACAAAAAAATAGAAATTGATTTTTTAAATTTAAGTAAAATTTAAATATTATCCTTTTTAACTTTTAAGTGGTAAATATTACAATAAATGGTAGATTTATATAAATCATTATCTGTATAAGTTATTTATCAATATTAAATGATTTTAAAGGGTTTATGATTAAGTTTTAATAATACTAAAATTCAAGACTTTTGATGATCACTATTTAAGAATAATTAAATTTAAAATCAAATTTTAAATTAAAAATATTTAATAAAAAAATAATTATTAAGTATATATATATATATTTGATTTTTCAAAACTAGCAATATGTTTAGAAAATCAGAAATAAAGAAATGTGCCATTTTTTCTTTTTGAAATAATATTATAATCATTTGTATAGGTTTTCAAAAGTATTAAAATTTTAATTAATAATCACAATTAAGGACCATCTAATTAAAACACGGTATTGATTTTGATTTTATATTATTTCAACCATTTCTGAACTATTTTAACGATTACTCTCTGAACTTGAAAATTGTGTTCTGAGACTCTGTTTGATCAAAAATGATGGCTTCGGAGCCTTCTTTGTGATATAAAAAATATATGCTGCACAAAGTGAGATCTTGCCATCTCCTTGTGAAATCATGGCAATTTCGAAGGGGATCGGGACTGGGGTTTTGGAAAATACTACTCTAGTCAATGTCATTTAATATGTAATGTCATTTTGTATATCTCATGAAAGTGGTTACAAGGTGTTCCGCAGTTAATTTTATATATTTCTAATTTAATTCAGGTTATTATTTATAACTATTATATAGTTCTATTTATAATTGGACTAATTATTACACCTAAATATTATGTTTATAGATACATTATCAATATTATCAATATTATCAATGAATTTCAACAAGAAAATATTGCCAATAATTTGATCAATTTAATATAAATAAATTTACAATCAAATACATATATTGAATACTAAATTGATCTAAATAAAATATACAATTAAGATATATACTATTTGCTGAGGATTCTATTACAAAGATTATCAATTATCATGACTTTTTTGGTTTGAACTAATTCAGCCTTATCAAGTTTTGGACTTGGTAAAATAACATACATATTTTGAATATATTAGAATATTTATCAATATATTAAATTTACTTTAATAAAAGAAACAATCTTGTTTATTTGGCTTCATAACAAGTTATGAAAGTACTGAACTATAATATGAAAATGATATATAACCTCTGTTTCTAACTGCTGCTGATTTCGCTTTAGGAATTTTGGAATAATCAACTTTAATAACTTGAAGTATATAAGCTTATATTTTTTATCCTAGTTTTATAAACTTTCAATCAGGAAGCAAAAAAGCAATATTTATATCTTATTTGATTCTTTAACGACTAAAAAACTCTGTAAAGTTAAAATATCCAATTTCCGATTCGAATCCTTACGTATTTCGAAAAAAATAGTCCTTAATATGTTAATTCAATGGTAAACAATTAAAAAGTTGGTAAAATTTGAACAATAAAATTGATATTTAAATATAATGCATTTTGTTTTTATGATAATATATTTTAAAAGATATAAATCTTAATTTGTATAAAACATTTTCTAAGCCTTCTATCTATTGTGTATACTCTATAATATAAAAAACATAAACGTATTGATAAATAACTTTTCTAATATTCTCAGATTATTATGTTAGCAAATTAGGCTACCTTGTTTTATTAAAATATGGTATATTGAGAAGTATATTATATAAAACTTAAGTATCGAAGTATGGATAAGAGATAGAGAGTATTAAATTTATTTAAATTTAGAAAAAAAAAACTCATTTTATTTCATATGAATTTTTATTTAATATATACTTTATATTTTTTTAGCTTCATAATTTATTATAAATTCAACTTTCAATTGATAAAAGTAACAATAATTCAAATAATAATTATTAAAAAACTAGTTTTTAAATTAGATTTATAATTTCATCTTTTCACTTATTCTCATTAAATATTACATTTTCATGCCAAAATCTGAATCAATATTCCATTTATAAATATTCCTTATTATACAGTATGAATTCACTAATATATTTTTTTTAAGATTTTATATTTATTTTTAAATTTCATTAACATTTTTGATATTTAAGCTATAAGTCTATTTTTATGTAGCCTATAATTATTATCTAATATAATATCACTAAGTTTTATATTTTAATTTTATTAAAAATATTATTAATATATTAAAACTCAAAATTTAACTATTAGAAACAGAATTTGCTCTTATTAGTTCAAATTCATATTATATTTCATAATGTATTATTTATATTAAAGATATCAATTTTATAATTAAAGAATATTATATTAAATATAGATAATTAAAGCATAATATAAGTATAGTATAATAAAGTAATAGAATAATATATAATAATATTTATTATTATTAGAGTTATATTAATTAGTATTTAATATTTGATTATTTAATTTATATATTAGATATTATAATAATATCACTTTTATAATATACTGACTTATAAAAATAAGTTATAAAATCAAAA
>JNEM01008515.1:0-12026 GCA_000697335.1 Conidiobolus incongruus B7586
ACGAGTTCAGCGTTTTCAATAATCCATTTTGTCGATGGGAGTTCAACTTCAACAGTTACATATAAATCACCTTTGTCAAATGGTCGTTTGAATTGGGGCATTCCTTCACCAGTGATTCTCAATATACTTCCTGAAATTATATAATTAAAATAATATTAATTTGATATAATGATTGATATTACCTGGTTGGATGGGCTGAGGAGTATTAGGTCTTTTAACAGTTAAAACTCTACCGTCCAAGTGAGTTAAAAATATACCATTGACCCCTAAAAGAGCTTCTTGAAGACTTATTTTAACATCAGTTTTTAAATCTACTCCTTTGACCTCAAATTTAGGATGAGGATTAACAATAATCTGTACAACCAAATCTCCTGGCTCTTGTCCTGGCTAAATTACTATTATTATACTTCATGGTACGATGAAAATATATTAGGAATACCTGTTGATCCCCTTCATTGGTGAATTTGATCTTTTGTAGATTAACCATCCCCTTCTCGACAAAAACACTCAAAGGTTTCTTTTCTATCAAAGTTCTTTTGCCCTTGCACTTTTTACAAACATCTTTTCTCTTTAATACTTCACCTCTACCATCACCTGAACATTATTTGATTAATTATGATGCAAGTTGATAACAAACAAAATACATTACATGTCTCACAGGTAACATACATAGGTTGAAATACACCATTTGACATCTGACGCACTTTGGGTACTACACCTTTACCTTGACAATCCGAACAGGGCTTAGCAATAGCCCCAATCTTACCACCTCGTCTTCAAAAATTAAACCAATGACTTTGCAAACCAAGTAAAAAACCTTACCCACTGCAAATTTTGCATACAACCGATTTTTCTAATTCAAAGGTATAAGTTTTACCATTGTAAACCACTTCCAAATCAACTTGTAAAGGAATTGTCTGAGTTTTCCCCTTCATCGTAGAACTGTGTTGATGGTGTTGATGGTGAGGATGACCAAATCCTGACATCAATCAAATTTAGTATATTAAATCAAATCCTCTAGTTACAATATCTATTACCAGGTATATTAAACTCATTAAAAAAAGGAAAGTGTTCAGAGTTTGCTTGATCTCTTGATAAATCATATTGACGTCTATTTTATTAAAGTTAAATTTTTCTATTTGATAAAAATATTAGATTATTTACTTCTTATCTGCATCTGATAAAATTTCATAAGCATGACTAATATGTTAAAAATATTATTATTATTATTAAATGAAAATTTAAATTGATTTGATAATTTTGATTACCTAACACGTTTAAACTATTAAAATATCAAATTGTTATATCTTAATTTAAATTACATTTAATTTTATTTATTTTAGTTACCTCTTCTTCCTTCCCCGATACTTTATCAGGATGATATTTCATAGCCTTTAATAATTTAATTTATAAAAAAATTAGTGATTAATCTTAATCTTACTAAAGTTTTATAAGCTTTTTTAATTTCAGTTTCTGTAGCTTCTGGACTGACATTTAATACTTCATATAAATCTTCTAAATCCATATTTATATTTATATTATTTATTTTGAATTAATTATTTAATTTTTATTTATCAAAATTAAAATCTAAGTTGATAAATTGTGAGACATCTATTTAAATCAAAATAATTTAATTATGGTAATGAAATTTAATATGGGATAAATATTTTTGAATTGAAATATTTAATTTTTTTATTTAATATTAATTCAAATAATAAAATTTATATATATTATTAATTTAATAAGTTATGCAAATATAACATTAATAAGATTATTAGTGTCAATACACCACTTATAATATATTCAAAATTTTATATCTTTTTTGCAAAACAATTGAGTCAATAAATCATAATTTATGGATAAATGTTGATTATTTTTCACAAATATTGAATATATAAATATTATTAAGTAAATGTCATTGAAATTATATAATATCATAATTTATTTCATTATAAATATTTTAAAGAAAATATGCTATTAATTTAAATATCATATGATAAAGTATATGATAATCTCATCAAATTGAAATATTCAACTTATTGTATTAATTATAAATTTGATAAATGATCTGTTTTAAATTGTAATTAATTATTTAAAATGTATAAATATATAATTTAGATTTATTTAATCAAGTTATCATCCATACTAATTTTTATAATATAACACCAAACTTGTATTTGTTATTTACAAAAGATATTAACTGGATTTATTTCTACAATTATTCATATTTTGCATTAGTTGTTTTTTGATTACAAAAAATATAGCAGTCAGTGGTTTTAATTAAATCATTAAATTTATTCTTTGATTATAATCTTGATTGATTGATATTAAATATATCAATGATTTTAATTATTGTTTGTATATCAAATATTGTTGATATATTATAGACTTGATATGAATGCATTATACACGATGTATAATTTTATGAGTATCATTAATCAAATTGATATTTCATCACAAACCATTTGATCGTTGATTTAGCATCTCTAAACTTAAGTTTTATTGGGTTTATATACACTTTTCTAATATTTTTTAACCTAATAAATTAATTCCTGATAACTCCATCTTGACATATTCTTGAGCCAACATCTTGGGGTATTTTGTTTCAGCATCTTCAACGGCTGCGTGTCCAGGCAATTGTACAGGTTGTAAATATTGATCTTGTTCAATGTGGGAGAAGAGAGTAGAAGAAACTCTCCATAAGCTACGACCTTCAGATTTAGCTTTTTCAATAGCCTATTAATGAGTGCATTAGTTACTAAAATACTTGAAGAGTTGATTCAATACTTACTTGGACGGTAGCTTCAGTAACAGTAACTTGATGGTAGCCAGCCTTAATGACACCACCAGTGACCCATTCTAATTGTTTACCAGCTTGAACAAGAAGGCAGCCATCAGGGACCTTGACAGGCATCTTAATCTTGTTGTCTTTAGCCCAAATGGTCAAACCAGGGAATCTGCTCTTTCCATGAATGGTCATAAAACATAAGTCATAATGAAAACCTATAGTTTTCAAATAATATATTTTTAAAGCATTAATAATAATAAATAAATGAAATTGAATTACCTGCTAAGATGGTGTTGACTTGATCGTATTTGCTGAGATCAGAACCGGTAGGAGACAAAAGGTGGGAACCTTCTTTAATCTTATTATAGAAAGTATTTTCATCAACTTTGAAGCCTTTGCCTAACATTTTGCTTAAAGTGAAAATGGTTTGGACCATGGCACCACCCCATCCATTCATAAGGGATTCCCAGTTGGGGAAACCTTCAGGGATATTAGCTTGAGCCTTCAATAACTCTAAGTCACCGGCCTTAGGATTCTTGGGAGGGATCATCCAACCATAACGCCACTTTGGATCGGGGCCTTCAATGGTCAAAGGTCTACTGCCTTCGTCAATAGCATTGATGACATCGAAGCAATGAGGATCAGCTTTACATCTTGGAGATTCTTGAGAAGGAGGAGTGAGACCAACACGATAACCGACTTCAGGCTTAATATCTTGTTTTAATTTTTCTTCAGGTTGGGAGTAGTATTTTTCAATTTGGTCAATGAAGTTGGAATTGAGATCCATAGGGACGCGAGGATCCTTGACTAAGATAGCACCGTATTTGATGAGAGCATCGACCAACTTGGTGCACTCAGCTAAAGATTCAGCTTCATTGGGGTTGTTTAAAAAGGGCTCTAAATTAATAATAGGTAAATCCATTGTTTTTTATTTTGATTGATAAGATTAGAGTTATAAATTCGGATGATGTTGTCAATTCGTATTTATATAATTTGATTCAGGTGGATCATATGTAAATTCCCAAATCTGGCAATTGTTTAAGAATCCAAGAACTTATCGACTGATTTACTTTTTTCTTTTGTAATTGTGGAGTCCGTTATATTTTGATACTATTATCCACATTGTTCGTATCATTCGACTAAATTTTATATGAAAACTAGAAATTTAGGAACTTTTTATAATGAAATAAATTAAGAAGCATTTTATTTTATTATCCCATGTATTAAGATATTCCTTGTAACATTGTAATAACTTATTTAATTAAATTAATAATACAAAATTAATTAATCCCAGTTTATAACAGAAATTTTCATTTAAATTTCAATATTTGAAAATTTAAAGAGGATAAATTAAAGAGAAGTTGTCACGAAGTACTATTTATGAGTGAAATTATCATTTTGCATTTTGAATTTTCACATTTTAATATTTCCTTTTTCACTTAACATTCTATTGTTCTCGAAATTAACTGACCAAAATACTTGCAAAAGGAACATTGATTTCTGTTGGTAACATTAATTAAGAATATTGTTATTTAAGTTATCCATTTAGTACTCTAGCATTTAATATTACCATTTTGTGTGATTTCACTATATTTCCTTAAAATTAGTATAGTTTTTGATGAGTAAAATGCAAAATTGATATGTAATTTAAAATTAAATAGCGTATATATATTGAATTATTTCATATATTTTTATTAATAATTGTATTAAATATAGACTGAGTGGTACTATCAATATTATATATATATTTTAATTTACTCAATTATTTTCATTGGACGATTTTTTAAAAAAATTAGAAATATTTTTGATTAGCCAATACATGTAATTTTTTAGTTATTTATATGATTAAACTAAATAGAATTTAGCCAATAACAGTAATAATAATGGTGTTTCATAAGTCATTGATATCATTATTAAAAATTGAAAAGATATTCAGATTACTATATAGTTAAATTTGATCTAAGTCGTTGGTTTCAATAGGATTATATTTCAAAATCGCAATTTAATATAAAATTGAAATTTTTTAATAAAATTACTATCAAATATCAAAATACAGTGTAAGGTCACAATAATTTAATAACCACTATAAACAATATTCATCTTTTGAAATCAGCATATTGAATCCAATGACTTTAATCATTTGAGGTAATATTTCTGTTGATTACAAGATCCGAAAATTGGAAGAAATACATTTATTTAATTGTTATATTGCTCCAGAGCTATATTTTTGAAGTAAATAATATAAAAAAGATTAGTATGATTTGCAATATTAGGAATATAATTTTAAGTAAAAATATATACTGTTTGAATATTGATAGAAACCATCCGTTCTTACCTGATAATGTGTTTAACTATACATTGTTTAATTCCTTATCTAGTCAAAAAATTAATCAGACAAAGTTCATTGTCAAATATTGAATTCTGTTGAATTGATGGTAGGATATTTGGAAGAAATAATTAAAATAACATATTTCTATATAAACTTCTTAACTATCAATAATGTTTGTATTATTATTTTTAATTGAAAATAGGCAAAATATTTACAAAATATTCAAACCTAATCTAGTTCAGTAATTACATGAAAAAGTCAAAATATAGATTATTTTATTGGTGCATTTGAAAGATACATTGTCTCAAGTTAAATATTTCCCATTTATAAAATTGGGCTTAATTTTATTCTCCATTTAATAAATTAGTTGAAATAACCTGAATTAGATGAAAATTTCGCAGAATGAATAATAGAAAGTTTATCATTATATCTGAATATTTGATCATGTTCAAAATTAATATGAAATATGATTTTTTATTCAAAATCTGTATGGGATTATGCTATTTGTATAATTTTTCGGGCGGATTATGTTAAAATATTAAAAAAATTCATACTTTACTGGATGGATATATATTTCACCGAGATTTCTAGAATAATAAGTAATAAAAAAGATAAAATATATTTTTGCTTAATGTTGATTATTGTTAATATTTATACTAAGTAACCAACGTTTTAAAATGAACAATCAAGTATGTCAAGATTTTTAACCTATTTTTTGCATTGAATCAAAGTAAAATTGCTATCAAGTTTAAATTGGTTTTGAGAATAAACTGCAAAAGCTGACCTGTGATTCGAAATGGAAAAATATATCTAATAAATATAAATTATATTTACCAAATTTAATATAATTAAATAATTTAGATATTCCCTACTGATAGTATGTTTAATTTTTATATGGTAAATTAAAATCATAGCGGAATTAGAATTCTGATATAAAAATTGATAACTGAGTATAGTTTTATTAAGAAATTTATGGTGAGAAGTAAAAATATTCATGACTAATCAAATAAAAGTTGAATATAACAACGTAAAAAGATGATATTTATCTGATAATCTACAAAAATGAATCAAAATTTAGTTTTTTTTTGAATTTCATTTGTCATTTATTATGGATAATAAATCAGTGAATTATACAAAATCAATCTTTTAATGTACTTATTCATTAAATTTAGATATAGTATAAGTTCAGTTAAAAACTTGATTTAAAAAAATCATTTTTAGGTAAATATTTCGTAAAAATTATAATATGTAAGTCTGAATGGTATATGGCAGTTTTATACTTGGTCATATACTCACTAATACTATAATATGACTATTTAATAAAAATATCAAAAAATTATAGCATGGATAGTTAATTTAAAATTGAGTAAAACTAAAATTTTAATCATTAAATAATTATTATAGTCTATTATTATATTATATATATATAATGAAAATTTGAGTCTATTTAGCGTGTTTAAGTAATTTAGCTCTAGAAGGGTGAATTCCAGGAGCCAAAGGATTTTCTTCAACTGGCTCATTTTCTTCTGTGGTTTCCTTCTTTTCCTTCTTTTTACCAGCCTTCTAAATATAATTATTAATAAATTCAATTAAATAAATTTAATTAACTTACAATATGAGATTTTACTTTCTTATTCTTTTCAATAATTTTATTCCTTCTGGTTTCACTATTACCACCACCACCAGCTGTCAAAGCGACCTTAATTTGTCTACCATTAAAATTACTCAAATGTAAATCTAAAGCTTTGCAAGAACTTTCGTGATCTTCAAAATCTATAAAACCGTAACCTTTGGGCTTTTTGGTTTGCTTATCTGTTAATAAACGTATTGACTTAATAGCACCTATTCAATTAATTTTGGTTTAATATTGAATATTATATAATTAGAAAATATTTAATTACCACAACTTGAAAAATGTTTTTCAATATCTTCTTTTGTTGTATTGTAAGGATAGTTACCTAATTTGAAATGATCAGTAAAAATATAGATAAAAACCATGTATAGAAACGTTACTAATAAATAAAGTGTGAGCAACAGCACTTAAAGTTTTATTTTTCTTATGCTTATTATTGTTTTGTTTTTGTTGTTGATTATTGGGTTCTTCAATAGCAGCAGGCTGTTCTTCAGTTTGAACATTTTGAATTTGTTCATTGGATTCTTCAGCTTCTTCAAATTTACGCTTATTTTTTCTAGATCTAACTCTAACTCTTTTTTCTTTATTTTCAATTGGTTGATCTGACATTTTGAAAAAAAAAATTAAAATTTTTAAAATAACTATACTAAAACATTTGATTTATATATTGTACATTAATGAATAAAATTATTGTGGGATTATTTAGTTGGAATCTTAATGCAGTCCCGTTATAACATCCGACACATTTAGAAAATTTTGTAAAATCAAAGAGTAAATAGTAAATTTAACATATTTTAGTTTTGAAAATATATTTTAGCATCTTTATCATTTTATTTAATTATTACAAATACTTAATTCTATAACGCTACTTTTAAAAAAGCAATTTCCAGAATATAGTGATTGATCATTGATTAGTACTCAAAATAACCAAGAGAATGAAACAAAGACAAAATATACAGAATTAGAAAATAATAATAATAATAATAATAATAATAATAACAAAATTTTCAATGAAGAGACCTCCAAAATAGTTGAAGTATTTTAGTATTATTTAGAAGAGTCAATAGTTGTTTTCAGGTTTAAAGTAATTAATTTATAATATAATCAAATACTAAATATTAACATTTAACAAATTTAGAGGTTTTTCCCCTATTATTGGTATAAAGTAATGTCAACACTATTTTCAGAGAACTTTTGAAATTTATACAAAAGCATTTCAATTGATAATATTAAGTAAATTTTTCATTTTTATAGTTATAAGAATTTCAACAAAATATTGGTAATACTTATTTCTATATTTTAAATACATATCACTTAAAGTAATTATTCTAGTGTTATACCCTTAAAAATAAATATTATTATGGTTTAAGTAGATGGGAAGTAGGCGAAATATCTTCAAAAATATGTTAACTATATTACCATTATTAGCAAGACAATTAAAATTCAAAACTCTACATATATTTATTACCTAGTTTAAGAACGAGTGAATTATCCTTTCTTCAAGTATCATTCATGTTTACAAAGCAATTTGAGAGAGAAGATATTTTAAAGATGCTTTATGTGCCAAAAAGTATTTTATTCAATACCCATAAACGAATAACTCATCAATATTTGAAATTTATAGTCTTGCTCTAATGATTAAAAAGCTGAAATATTCTGCTAGGTTTATAGTAGTTGGTTTATTATTGAACAATCACAAGTTAGCTCAAAAATTGGCTCAAGAGCTCGAATAATTAATTGAAGAATATACTAAATTATTTAAGCCTCCAGGTTATATAGAATAGGAGCTAGTGCTTCAAGAAATTCCTTTATTTTTAGAGTTATACTATGTAAATTTAAACGATTATGCTCATTAATAACGCTTTTTGGTAAGCCGAAAGGAAATCATTTTATCAAATCATTGATGAGAATAAACTATATATATCGATTAACACCAGATCTGTGAAAGTGATTTCCGAATTAAAATATTTAAATGACGAAGACATTTTACCAAGTGTAAGTAATTCATTAAAGTTACAAGAAGTAGCTCTCACTGTAAATTATCCAAATCAAGTATTATTAATCAATGTATCAACTAAATATTACGTTTTAATCATATTTATAAATAGGCTAAATCCTTTAAAATGACGGTTGACATGTTTAGAATGATTCAGTTCTTTGAAAGAGAATCTGATCCACTAAATTAACAAAAGTCATTAACTCTAATACTCAATCAACTGAGTTTGAGCAAACTGAAACTAATGCATCAGGAAAAGTCACGACTAAACGTCCTAATTCTCATAAATATCTGTTATATCCACCTATATTTAGTCGATTGCTAGTATTTATATCGATTTCTTATAAAGACTGTTAAGATAACTCAGTGTTATTACTATATTTGTCTGGTGAAGCTACAAAAACAGGAACTAATGAACCAAATGGTAATTCACTTATCTTGATTTAACATATTTATAGCTAATATTAAAATATTAGGCTTTATGGGTGGATTTGTTACAAGTTTCAGTAAACCAATTAATAAATCTGAAGAAATTCAGGGTTCTGTGACTACTATTCATTGTTTGCATCCTGCTGACTTAGTCCCTGTTACTTGAAAGCCGTTGTTCCTCGTTGTTGACAGTCCCAATGCCAATATCTATTCACAGATTCCAAAAGTGTTCAATCAACCAGTATTGTATCTACTCTCAGCTAGTAAGTCTCTCTTTAAGGACGCGTCCCAGGGTAGCTTATTTACATTATTCCTCCATTCTCTAATTTGGGCATTAGCTCAATTGGCGAAATTGGTTAATTAAGTTCCGAAGTTTCAGATAATTGTCTTGAACCACTGAGATCTATTGAATGCTTAACATTTAAAGAATTGGTCAAATCAGAGGCTTCACCATCCATTTATTTTTTATACTACGATATCTTACTTACATTATGTATCCGATTCCTAATGCTACACTATTAACTTTTCATGCATGCAAATATCCATTCCAGCGCTTCGTTGCCTTCTTCATCTCCCAGTTTCCCTCCAATTATTTTGAATAATTTGACTTTACAGCAAGAATTGAGGTAAGTAATCGATTTACTACAAATTAATGAATAATTCCTCTTGGATAAAGAGTTGATTCCAGTTGGCAAATAATCTTATTAATAAATATACAGATTTATTTTTTATTGGGTATTATTAATTTGAAAAATATTTATGAATTTTAAAACAATTTCATATTGAATTATTTTGGCTATTAACACTGATCTATAATGATTATAATAATATGAATATTTGAACAGAAATACCCTATTAATTTGATTTTATATTCTCTAATAATAATATTATTATTATTACCTTTATAATTTTTTATTAAAAATATTTCCTTGCTAACATTTTGATCCTCTCTTCAAATTGTGGCGAATTAATTGAGCTATTAGGAATATAAAATGGATTTAGTAATATCTAGAAAATGCAAGTTTAATAAAATAGCTTAATTCAATGAATAATATCAGTACTTTGGCATATAATTCATGTAATTGTAAGAAAAAATTTTTGATATTGTCTTCACTTTTATTATTGTGTAATAAAATAAACTTAGTATCTAGAAATTAGATTAATGAATATGTATATTATGAATATTATATATTTTGACTTACAACTTGGTGTGACATATGCTGAAATTATTTTATCTTCAAATTTATCAACTGATTTTAAATATCTATTAATTATCAATGTTATTGAACACACCAATAGGTGTAACTATAGTATATATTTACACTTGATTTGAATTCCACATAACATCTTCAACCTTATCAATTGCAGCATGAATAATAAATTGGTTAATTTGTTTGGGATTATCCATCTAGATATTGAAATATTAAATAATCTAAATAATATTATATAGAAAATATTACTTTAAGATCTCTTTGACTTAAATCTAATTCAAAAATAGGAAAATCATTCGTACCAACAATTGCTAAATAAAAATTCATTTTAATTATTTTCAATTTTGATTTTTTTTGTATTGAAAAAAGTTGACTGTGATAAAATTCAAATTAGTATTATTGAATGGTCTATGAATTAATTATGGGAGAATCAAATTAAATTATATTAAAAATTTATATAAATAATATTGAAAATAAGTTAATGAAATAAAAGGTTAGGATTATATAATAAAATTTGTAAAATTAAAATTAAGTATAAAGTGAAAATAGTATGAAGGGGTAAAGTTGAAAAATTTAATCTAAAAAAAAAAGAAAAATCATAAAAATCCGACAAGAGCAGGATTTGAACCTACGCGGGAAATCCCATGTGCTTTCTAGGCACACGCCTTAACCACTCGGCCATCTTGTCTTAAAGGCGAATTTAATAATAAAGTTATTGAAATATTTTATAAATATAAAGTCCAATTCCTTGATTTTAATTAAATCTATATCAATTTTTTTACTATTATATACTAAAAAATTTTTCAACAATAATATATTAATGCTACATTAAAATTCGTTTTCTTTCTAATCATTATTTTATAATCCGTCAAAATCCCAAATATTTTATCATTTTTCAAATATAAATTATGTATAAAATATATAACATAATTAATATTCACAATCTATAAATACATATATTTATTAATTATTATTATTTTGTTAAAATATTGTTAATTAAACATTTAAGGCTGAATTTAAATATAATTTAGATAATAAGCATCAAAAATATTTAATTTTAATAGTACTAGAAATTAACCATATATCCTATAAAATCATTAAAGATTCAAAAACAATATATAAAAATAATGCTTTATTTTAAGTTATCATTTGTTGTTAGATTTTTTACTAAAGCTAAAAGGGATATTATTTAAAACTTATCAAAATCTAAAAAGAAAATTTTTATTGTTGATATTTATTTAATAATATTATTATTATTTATAAATATATTAAATAATACTTTCTTATTTGAATTAGAGAATTATTTAAATAATCCAATATTAATTATATAAGTGTATTATATATACTGAAGTTTAAACTTAAATTAATTAATAAAAGTATAAAATAAATACTTTAAAATTTGATAAAAAATTAACAAAAATAATAAAGCTCTAATTAAATAAAATTATTTAAATTATAATTGAAAATAAAAGATTATATATTAAATTATTATAATTAATAAAACTTAAATTCCTTTACATAATTTTTTTAATTATAATATAACATATTAAATTAAGTTAAAATAATTTTTTTATAAATTTTAATAAACAAAAATTTTATTTATAGATGAATATTAATTATTAATATAGAATATAATAATA
>JNEM01008516.1:0-28457 GCA_000697335.1 Conidiobolus incongruus B7586
TTTCCTTATTTAATTTTTTAGATAAATTAATTAATAATAAATTTTATAATATTTTTTCTAATTAATACATTTATTATAAATTAAACATATTTGCTATTTTAAATAATAATTATAAAATACATAAAGCTAAAATTAAAGATATTTTTTATATAAAAAAATTAGTAAAAGTTATCACATCTAATATTTTCATTATTTTATAACTTATATAATTATAATTATTTTAAACTATTAAAAATATACTTATAAGATAAAAATTCCTATAAATAAATTAATTTATAACACACTCAATTTTGGTTTTTAATAAAAAGAATTATTTTTTAGTCTTAAAAGCTTGTTAAAAGTGTAGCAAAAAGTTATAAATAATAAAAAAGAGTATTAATTCTCATAATTCATATATCAATAATTTTATTTAATTTTTTCATTTTGAAACTGTTCTATTACTTAATATTGATATTAATAATTTTGTTAAAATTACTCAATATATCTATATTTTCAATTTTAATTTTTATTATGTATTATAGTACTTAAACCATATAAATAATTAAATCTTTGAATCTAATATATAACATAAGATATATTAATTAATCATATTTTTTTATTCTAAATATCAGAATTCAATTATATTAGGTCAGAAATTTCATTATTTGCTGATGGTAAAGGAATGTACAATCATACATTAGGAATATTAAATTTTTAAATAAACATATTGCTTTTGTTGAAATAGAAGATTGATGAGGTTTATATTGGATATCCAATAGCAATTATTATATATTTATAATATTGAATATTAATTTTATTTCATTTTTATAAAACAGTTAAATTAGTCATAAATACATTAGTTTTTGAATTAAATATATTATATAATGATTCGATAATTTAATGAATTAAACAAAATCAATATTATTTATGATTATATCAGATAAATTAAAAATTTTAGAAATAAAAAATTAAATTAATTTATACCATAAGTTCAATACTAATTAAATTGATTTATAAATTATCTTAAACCGTGATCATTTTAAATTTAAACATAATCCAGATTAAAAAAATATTCAAATTGATCTTATCGTATTAGGGAGGATCAAAGAATATGTCTGATGCTTCTCCTTATGATACGATATCCAATACGAGTTCCTCTAATGAATTAGGCATCCTTTTAGATCAAAAGGCCAAATTAGAAGACCAAATCAAAAAATTAAAAATAGAAATTGCTCAATTGGAAAAAGATCAGGAAGAGAGTTCTAATAAAGAAAATGAAATTGATTTAGGTATATTCACATTATTAATTTAATATCTTTTTAAACTAATCCATTTTACAGAAAATATCGATTGGGAACAATATGAAGCTCCTCCTTGGTGTATCCCTATTAAAGCTAACGTTTTAGATTTCGAATTTGACAAGTTAGCTGAAGCTTGCCAATTTGACGTCATCCTTATGGATCCTCCTTGGCAACTTGCAACCCATGCCCCTACTCGTGGTGTTGCTATCGGCTATCAACAGCTGCCCGATTTATTCATTGAACAGTTGCCAATTCCCTCTTTACAGCAAAATGGATTTATTTTCATTTGGGTCATCAATAATAAATATGTTAAAGCTTTTGAGTTGATGGAGAAGTGGGGATACGAATATGTTGATGATATTACTTGGGTTAAACAGACTGTTAATCGCAGAATGGCTAAGGGTCATGGTTACTATTTACAACATGCTAAAGAAACTTGTTTAGTTGGTAAAAAGGTAATATTTACCGTTAATTGAGATATCAATATGAACTAATTCAATTCTATAGGGTAAAGATCCTCCGAGTTGTAAACGAGGAATTGGATCGGATGTCATATTTTCGGAAAGACGTGGTCAATCTCAGAAACCTATAGAACTTTATGAGTTAATCGAAGAATTAGTTCCCAATGGTAATTCATTTATTCAATTTATATAACTATTTATTCATTTATATGTATTATAGGCAAATATTTGGAAATATTTGGTAGAAAGAATAACTTAAGAGATTATTGGGTAACGATTGGAAATGAATTATAATATTAAAAATATTTTATTATTATTATTATTATTATTATTATTATCATTTTTTACTGAAAAAATAATTTATTTTTTTAAACTGTTTTTATCCTTGAATTGATTAATTATTGTATTAGTAATTCACAGATTTTTGTTTATTAATATCATTATTATACTGTCTAATAATATTGTTATTAATTTAATATATAATTTTCCAACTCAATATTTATTTTTTTTAAAATAATAATTACTAAAATTGAAAAGTTTATTTTCAAAATCATATATGAATTATCAAATTATTTGGATATTAATATAATAATTTAGATGATTTAGTTTCAAATATAAAAAAATATTAATAACTAAATCGTTTATATTTAATTATTGTTTTGCGTTTTAATATATTAAGTTAATTTTATTTTATATTGATAAAATAATACATCAATTGTTCTTAGATTAAAAAACTAATAAATTAACAATCCATTCTAAGATTTCTATCAAAATTTTAATATTTTATTTTAATATATATTTTTTACTTAACACTGTTAATGATATCAGTAATAGAAAAATAACTGTACACAGTTCTAATTCTGATGATGTTAATATGGGTTTTAGAAGAAATAAAATGCTTGAGGTAAAATATTTCATTAACAATTGATAAAATTTATTAACGTCATAGAATTTGATTATTTAAATTTGAAAAATGTAAACAAGAAATTGATTTTGAAATGGAAATGATATGTTTATTAAATTACAGTGGACTAAATGAATTTTATATAACTCAGTTGGTTCTAAGACGATTTTCAACTTCTTGTTTCTTACGGTCTTGAAGTTCTTTAATATCTTGCTGAGTGGCATTGTAAGCAATGGTGGTTTGATTGAATGGATTCTCTTCCGACTTTTGCCATTGCTTCCAAAGAATTTCTTTGACTTGAGTTAAACGTAAGCTGGGATTCTCTTTACGAAGAATTGGTAATTCTCTAGCTTCGTAAGCAGCGAAAGCAGCTTTAGCTCTACGTTCAGGATGACGATCGATTTGGTCACCTTTAGATATGGACATCTTGTCATTCATGACCACTGAAAGCATATCGAGAGCATCGTCAATATTACTAGCTGAGTATTCTTCAATGGGCTTGGAGGATTGGGAAATAGCTTCAATTTGAGCACTCTTCTTAGCTGCAACTTTCTATAAAATACCATCAAATAAGCATTATACATATATATATATATATATATATATATGATTGAATAATATTGTTAATACCTCTTCACCCTTAAGCTTCAAAGGTTTTTTAGGTTTAATTTTAGCCATTTCTTGCTCTTCAGCACGTTTCAACTCTTCCAATTCCTTCTTTTTAGCCAATTGCTCAGCTCTTTTAGCGGCCTTCTCTTCAGCTTTACCGGGCTTCTTAGCGCCTTGGGCCCAGTAAGCCTCCTCTTCCGCCTCTTTTTTAGCACGAATTTTGGCTTCTTTCTCAGCTGCTGCAGCTGCTTTTCTTTCTTTAGCAGCAGTAACTATAATTTTCGTATAAATATATCTATAATCAATGTATTTAAGAAGAATGTTACCTTTGGTATTTTCTCCCTTAAATCTAGCCATTATTAATAAATTATTTGCACTAAAAAAACAAAAGTTGACTGAGGTTGAATACTCATATTTAATTTTTTTTATTAAAATTAAATAATTATGGGTTGATAAATATATTCAGAGATGTAACTGATCTGATAAAATTTATCAAATGAAAGTATTATGTTATCCATTCATAAAAGTAATTTATTAATCCATTTACTACAATTTTATTATCTTACTATTTCATATCAAATTGTAATTTTTTTTATAATAATAATAATACATGATTTGATATTATATTTGATGTATAATAATAATAGATACTATATTAATTTATTTGGTAAAATTATTATTTAACAGTTATCATTCATATAATTATATCATAATTGAAAATTAATTCATATCAAGGTTATTATATTAAAGTTTTAAATCCTAACAAAACCAATCATTATAATAATTATATTTTGATAAAATAATTGACTTTTACAAAATATCAATATTATTAGTTTTCTATAAGAATACTATTTATTAAATATTAAAATTAATATAATCAAATTCATTAAAATAAAAAAAAATCATGATAAAAAAGATATTTTCTAATATCAGATGTATTATGAATATATAATAGAGTATCTGAGTGACTCAATGATGATCATAGAGTTCATTAAATTGTTGTAATAATTGATAATAATCCAGAAAACTTGGTATAAATTGTATTATATTTAATAGTAGATCAAGTCGAATGTTGGTTTGAAAAATTAAGATTCAACCGTAAGATGAGCTTGTATAATATTTTAAGTTTTAATTTAGGTTATTTTCCAATTAAATAAATAAGTTATTAAAATATTTAAAAAAAAACTATTTTAATTTTCTATAATAATTTAAGTTTCTAAAAAATATATAAAACATTAAATTTCAACTTATTAAAAAAATAAACTTTAATTAGTATCATATATTAATTAAAATTCCCATAATTAATAAACTAAACTTAAAATTATTTAAATTTCAATTAAACTTGAATTAAATTAAAAAAGAAATAAAATTAAAACAAGATGTCAGATAATAATCAAATAATTAATAATAATAATGATAATAACAAAGAAACAAATAAAAATGAAAAAGATATTCCTATCAAACCAGAACCTGAAGAAACTCCATTACAAAACATTCAACTAAAACAGGTGGATTTGAACACCTTTAAAGGTCCCAGATATTCTAATTTATGCAAGATTTTTGATAAAGCTTTAGTTAAAAGTATTGATACTTTTAGGTATTTATATATGTATTAATATATTCTTTCGCTATTAATAATTTTATGGTTTAGTCTCAACAAATTGAAAAAGAGTTTTCCTCAATTAGCTAAACATGACGAAAAAGGACTAGCAAAAGCTCACTCTCAAGTGGCTCAATTTTTGCAGAGAGAATCTCAAGTATTATTTATAGTTAGATTTATTATAGTTAATATTAACATTAATTTAATTAGATTGAATTTGATAAAATTGTTCAAAATAGACAAATTATCAGGAAATTGAATGAGTTAGACTTTCCTGAAAAAGGACAGAAGATTAAGTAAAAATCGAAATATTCATATTAATTTATATATCAATATTAATTATATTAATTTTTTTAGTTTGGACAATATTATGAATAGCGAACCCAATCAGTTGTTAATAAATGTTTGTTATCAGGAAAAAAAGAGAGTGTTGGATCAGACTAAGACAGAATTAGAACAAGTAATGGAATATAATTTGTACACTATCATTGATATTAATATAAAATATTGCTATAGATCAGACAATCCAATGCTGCCAAAATGGCCAAATTAAGCCAACTCAATGAAGAAACATTAAAAATCTCTACCAAAATACAGTCCATTGGTAAAGACTTTATTGAGGTAATTCATCAACTATAATTCATAATAACCATAATTAATTAATTTATTTATTAGGCTTTTGAGTTAGCCAAAGCCACTAAAGAAAGTATTGAAAATTCTTAATTATTCATTGTATTATAATTAAACTATTAATAGTCTACATTTATTTGAATTTTACATTTCCATTCGTCTTATCTATAGTATATGTTTAGTCTGTCTCATTTTTATTTACTTTTTAATTATATATTTAACTATTTAAGCATATAATGAAAAATAAAGATCTATTTAAACATATTTAATTAACCTAAAAATTTTAAATCTATTACCAAATCTCAACTGGCTAGATCCTTTAAAGTCTCCTGAATCTTTCGTCCAATTTTCTAGGTTTAAACCTTATGATCCTTCAACTATTTTCAGTCTATATTGTCTATCTATTTGAATTAGATTTATGAGATTTTTAAACAATTTAATAATAACTATTTCAATTATTTATTATATTATGATAGTTACTTTATAAGCTATTTAGCACTCCTCTTTAGTTTTAAATTCTACAAAGATATAACCTTTTGATAATCCAGTAACTATATTTTCCAATTAACATATATATATATATATATATATATATATATAGTATTCAGTTATAATTTATGAATATCAACAATAAAATGACAATCTTAACAATATCAAATTGATCTGAATAATTTTTAAATCATCTATTAAATAATTTAATATACTACATTAATCCTTTATTTGAATTGAATACTTTCAGTTGTATTTGGAGACAATCTTGCTATAAACTAAGTCTTATCATCCATTTAAGTGAAATTGAATAAGCTTGGTTTATTTAAATAATTCATTGATAAAGAATTGATGGAATAACTATATGAAATAATTTATATTTCTATCAGGATCACTCTAACAATGTCTTAACATATGGTCTCAAACTTTCATTATCCATTAGTCTAACTTGATTAATATGGTATTTCAAACCGCAATAATATTAAGTTCTCTATTCGTTCATTATAATGAGTATCAATATTGTAATTGTATTTGAAATTAATAAATTTTTGAATTATTTTATAATTTGAATATTCTTTTTTTTATTTTTAATATATTATAGTAATTTTTAAAATTTATAATATAATTAATTATTTTTAATTAATATATTGAAGTTTAAAAAAATATTAACTATTATTAAATATTAAATTATAATTTATTGGAATAAATAAATTTTCAAAATTGCTTATATTATAATTTGTTATTTTTTTTTCATATAGTAAAACTATATTATTTTAATTAATGAAAGTTATTAAGTATATTTGTTCGAAATATATGATAAAATTAGATAAATAAATTACACATTAAATAATAAATTTGGATAAGCTTTAATCAATATCTTATATATATAATATACTCTCATTATCAGTTAATATTTAAATTATTTTACTATATTTTTTATGTTCCAACTAATTTAAAAATGAAGATAGTAATGAAAGTATGAGTAGATTTTGATTTTGCCTCTTGTTAACTCAAAATATTAATTTCATACCGCTTTTTATTTAACTCATTACAATTCTTAAAAAAACAATCTCGATGCTATCATTTTAGATTATATTTAAAGTTTAAAAAATTATAACAAATGTTTCTGAAAATATATTTTTATAAATTTGGAATTCAGTATAATTTAATCTGCTTGGATAAATTAGTTAGATTCAGAAATATTAATAATTAATGGGAAAAAGAATATTGATTGTCAATTACTTTAATAAATTTGAAAGTTACCAAAAACAAACTCAAAATAAATTATTTCATAATGACCTCATATTTCGTTAATTTTTCAATTATAATGCTTAATTAAAAAACATATTTATGATTGAACTTTTAATTCGCATTTATTTTCTTTGATAAAATCAATAAAAATTTAATTAAATAGATTTTATGCAGTTGATAATTATTGAATGATGCACTTAATCCAACCAATAATTGGCTAATATGTTTAATTAAACTATATTTTCAAAACATTGAAAAGTGATTTAATTTAATAGTCATTTCACGATATTTTTATTTTAAGTTTTAGTTTAAATAGTCAAAATGGATTAAAAATATGATATTTAATATTAAAATCAATATATATATCAGCAAATATACTGAATATAATTATTTAAATATAGGAATAACAATTTTAATATTGTTGTATGTGGCTAAATAATATTGAAAATTGGGAGGCTGAATCAAAGCATGCTCAAGTTTTGAAATGACAAGGCATTTCATCATCCAAAATAGTTTTTTACTAAAAAAGAATATTGGTTCTTAGTAATCATGATGTAATTGTTGTTAAGATTCAGTGCATAAATTGGGTGATTTTGTAATGTTAATATAAAAGACCTCTGTATCTTCCACTTTATGATACTATACTTTTTAATTAGCTTGATAGTTTGTATATTCAACAATCATAATGGTGCCTGACTATTATAAAATCCCATTCTCCGCTGCTTTTGTTGTATTTTTGGTTTGGCTTCTTGTCAACCTAGTTGGTCAGTTCACCAGCTTCAAACGAACCAAGACAGAAACTGTTGAAACCAGCACCACCACTGCTGAAGTCTCAACTTTCGGAACTCGCGTGTGCGATGCTGATCGTACATTATTAGATGGATTTTATTTATTATCCATTGCAGTCCTTTTCCATGGATTCATGTATGGTAACAAGGCTTCAGCTGATACTTTCTCATTGATTGCCATGTTCTCTGTTGTCATTGCAGGTGTATGTCACCTAGCCGGAGTCAGACTCGTTGCCAGAGGCTTTTGGATCTTATTCATACTTTCTATCTTCGCCATTTTCGTTACTTCATTCGCCACACCTGCTCCCTATTGGAACTACTACCACCCAGTAGGTAATCCTTATATTAATCCAGCTGCTAATCCCGCCGTCAATCCAGCTGTCAATCCCGCCGTCAACCCAGCTGTCAATGGATAATTTACACCTTGTTAATTCTTATTAATATATATATATACATATATATTAATATTCCATCTAATATTATTATTTACATATTTGTTTACATTAATAAAATTATTTGTAATTATAAAATTTACCAGATTTATACATATTTTTAAAATCTAAATATATTGAGATATCAATTTTCTTAACATTTTTGTAAATTTTCAGCCATTAAACATTTCAATAATCCTATAAAGATATACACCAATAATGGAATAATAGTTGTGATTAGGAAATTTAGTGAAATCATATCGTTAGTTTAATAGTATATTAATGCAGACCCTTACTTTTGATTAAAACTGTGTCATGCTATTACCATAGCTTTTACTGATGAGGACTAATTAAGTAATTGACTTAATATTGCGGATTTCAATTAAAGTCAGAAATGATAAATTGAAACAGTCAATTCAAGTTGAAAAATCAATAACCAATTAAAATTATAAAAAATGAAAAGAAAATAATTTTATTTCTGTAATTTAATATAAATTTACAAAACTTTATTGAACTTCTTAGTATCATTTTCAAATAACATATTTAATGAAAATGAACTAAAACAAATTTAACTCAACTCAATTCAATTCAATTCAATCATTTTTAGGTTTTAAATTGAAATTATTTTTTTATTGTGGCAGTCAACAGCTCATTGAAAGAGATTGTTTGGATATCCCGAAGAATTTGGGTTGCAGTAACTTGGATTAAACTACTAATTATCAACGGTGAATGTTTTACGAGTTGGCTAGCTAGTGAAGTTGCCAAATTGTGACTATATGGTCGTTGGGATACGTTAATAAGTTGCGTCGTATTCAAAATATTTTCAGTAATAATTTATTCATAATACTGACAACTAAAGTTTGTTAATATCTGATTAGTGTCTAAAAATCTGTAGTACTAGAAGAATTAATGTGATTATTAGTCAGGATAGGCCGAGTTCGAATGATTAAGGGAGTTCGAACGAATCTTATGAAACCAAACTATTTCCTTTTATAGGAGATGCGAATTGTAGTTAGGTTGTCTCAGTTGCGATATTAAATAAAAATCAAGATAAAAAGAGTAATAAATTTGAATTTTAAATTAACTAGAATACTGAATAAAATTCAATTATATTAAAATTAAACTATTATCTAATTAACGTGATAAATACAAGTATTATTAATAATATTCCAATATATATTGAATTGAACAGAAGTTATTATGCATAAGATATAATAAACAATAAAATCTGATATATTCCAATATCACAGATTATAATTACAATTTATTTATAGCAGTATTTGATTTAAAACTAAAGAAAATTAAATAAATACTATCAAAACATGGCTATTAATATTGCTAATTGAATAAAAGTAGCCCGATTTTCAAAACAATTTCCATTTAGCTAAATCAATACTATTACATTAAAAAACACACACCATTCTTTTAATATTCAAGTTGTATGATTAAAACTAAAGGTTTAACAAATTGAGTAGATTTATAAAAGTCTAAATATATTTTCATTATTTATACTATAATAAATTAAGTAAATGCTAGGAGTATTATATTTATTGAGTAAATTCATCAATTTTATAACTTTTTCGGAATATTTAAATTTATTATTTATAAAATTTCCGTTATTTAAATTTTATTTTATGTATATTTTGATTTGGTTTAATTAATATTTTTTTAAATTGTTCAAGTTAATTTAGCTATTTTTGAGGTTTTTTAAATTTGTAGGGGTTAAAATTGTTAAATTCCTAATCTTGTGTATTGGAGACCCTTTTGTTTTGATTTTTGCTTAACAGAAATTCGGTTAATAATTCTAATGATGTAATTTGCTAATTCAAGCTCTTGCATAATATGGATGAAGTATTTTGGTGGTTATAAATATATCGGTTTCCTTCCTACTTTGATTGCATCCATACTTAATCTATCAATTGTTATCAAGTCAAGCAACTATGGTTCCTGATCAATACAAAATTCAATTTTCTGCTGCTTTTATAGTATTTTTAGTGTGGTTGATCATCAATTTATTTGGTCAATTTACCGCTTTCAGAGCAACTAAGGAAGAAGCTGCTGAGGATGCCCCTGCTGAAACTTCCTCCTTCAAATCTCGTATTACCAATGCTGACCACGTATTGTTGAATGGCTTCTATTTGCTATCTATTGCGCTTATCTTCAATTCCTTCATGTCCGGCAACAAGGCCGCGTCTGATGCCTTCTCATTGATTGCCATGTTTTCAATCGTGATCGCAGGTGGATGCGACGTATTAGGAATCAAGCTTGTCTCCAAAGGTCTCTGGATCCTATTCATTGTCTCCATCTTTGCCATCTTGATCACTGCTTTCGCCACTCCCGCCCCCTCCTTCGACTTTGGCTCCATTTCCACGTCAACTTCTAACAATAACAATAACTTCAACCCCAACTCCTTCAACCCCAGCAATCTGGGTGACTTTTGGCCAAAAAGCGGATAATTTAGGTGGATTTTTACCTATGTACCAATAATTCAAGATATTCTATCTATTTGAATATTTATATATTGTGTAAATTTAGGAATTTTTAATAAAAATTCTAAAAATCTTTAATTTAATTAATTTCATAAATTATATATTATAGCTATTATTATTAATCTTTAATAATTAATAATTGTATTTTTAAATAAATAAATATTAAAATTTAACATATTTACATTGATTAGTAATGTATATTTAATATATAATCTAAATTAATTCAAATTTTAAAAATTGAATTATTGATAGAAATTGATTCCATTTGGTGGTATATATATTTTGTTTATATTATATAGCCTATAAATTGGTTAACATTTATTGATAGGCTTAATTATAATCGTGCTATTTACCATAGATACTGTTGCATTTCAAAATTAAGTGTTAATCTCGATTCGATAGTTAAGGCAATAGTATTTGTTAGATATAACATTCACTAAATCAACTATTTAAATAGGCTTATTAATAATTGATCTACTATCAACCATTTTTATTGAAAATCTTATTATAAATCACAACAATATCATCAATTTACTGATATCTTTAATTAATAATTATTGGTCAAAAATGAATTTATATCAATATAATAACAAAGAATTGTGAACAAATGAAATGATTAAATTATGCAACGAGTTGCATATATTGAGGTTATCAAAGTGGGAATGATCAGGGATGTCATGAACTACTGCATTTAAGAACATTTCAATTACATTTCACATTGCGTAAAACCATTGTAATTCAGTTAACAATATAGTTAAATTAGATAAAAAATATATTAAAAGTGAATATATGCATTATTTTCAATTAACAATACATATAATAAGGGTATTACATTAAAGTTATTTATTCTATTCTTAATTAAACAATTTTAAGAGTTAATAATTTAAAATTTAGAAAAAAAAATACATCTGATTATCATAATTTGCAGGTATTCTAATATATTATGATTATATATAAAAAAATGCTTGACACTATGCTAAAGATTTTTCCAAAACTAAAAATCATAACACTATAATATATAGAAAGTTATTACCATTAAATTTAATTTTACTTTTATTAAATTATGAAGTATTTGAAAACTCTTTAAGATAATGATAAGTGATTTTACAACCATTAGTATATTAACAATGATAAATTTATCAAAAGACTGTAATAGTTGAATAAATTAAATGATTTATTATTTATTAAATAAATAATATTAATATTTTTTTTCATCATGAATTAATTATCTCAAGTTGATATTAATTGTAGTTTTAAATTTTTGAATTATATTAATAATACATATATTTGATAGAATATATTTATTCTGATATTATTTAATATTATTATGGTTCAATTATCACTTAAAACAATATTAATATCATCATAAAATTATGAAAAAAAAAATGCTGGATCCGAATATAAATATTGAAGTTAAGTAGTTTCCATTTATTATTACTTTTTCATTGATATATATATATATTTAAGTTTTATAATATTAAAAATTATAATAAAATATAATATTAACTAAATCGCTATATTATCTTTATAATCCAAATATAATAATTTTTTTCAATATTCAGTGTTCATTAGTAATAAATTTGAAAAAAAGATTACTAAATTATTTAATATATAGTTTGAAATAAAACTAAGATATTTAGACTAATAATTATACTAATTAAACCGTGAATAAAATAAAATATATATTATTATTTTAAATTACTAAAATTAATCAATATACTTATTAAATTTTATTGAATAATACATTGGATGAAAAAATGAACTTAATTATTATAATAATTTATTACTTTTTGAATTATAGGAAAAATAAATTTAAATAATAATTATATAATTTTTAATAATATTACATAAATATATTTTATTTTATTTTTATTAAAACATAATAAAATTTTTAATTTATTTTTAATCAAAAAAAAAACAATTTTTGACCCATAAATTATAAAATCAAAAATTAAAAATATAAATTTTCTTTTAATAAGTAACAAATTAAATTTTTAAAATATATTAAGATTAATATATATATACAAAAAAATGATTAATAATTTATTAAAAAATCAATTTAAATCTAAAATAATATCAAATACATTTAAATTTAATTATTTTAATTCTAATTTATCTCAAACTAATAAAAGTTTTCATTTTAAACTTGTAAATTTCAAACAAACTCGAAATTATAATAATTATGGTTATAATTATTATGGTAATAGTTACAGTAGATGGAACAATCCAGATTTTGTAGTTAAAACTTTAATTGGATTAAATGGTGCTGTATTTCTTTATCATTCCTATCTCAAATTGGAAAATGATCCAAAATTGGTGAACCGTGCTATTATTGATATTTACAAACACTATACCTTTTCAATTGCCAATATTAAGGAAGGAAGATGGTACACTGCCATCACATCGCATTTCACCCATGGTAGTGTCATTCACTTGGCTTTCAATTTGATCACCTTGCATAGTTTTGGACCTGCCGTAAGTTGGTTTATAATTGATTTTTAAAATCTTAATATTTACATTATACCAGGTTGCTGCTATGATGGGCGTCAAGAAATTTTTAATGCTCTATGCTGTGAGTGGACTTGGAGGACTTTCAGCTATCTATGCCATGAATTCGTATATGGTATCCAATCCTAATCCTGCAATTTCACATAGAGGTCTTTCAAATGGTTCCGTTGGAGTAAGTTTAAATTATATTATATTAATTACATTTACCTGATAATATCGCTATAGGCTTCAGACTGTATCTTTGGAGTTGTAACATATTTTGCACTTACCAATCCAACTGCCCAGTTAACTTTCTTTTTTATTCCAGTCAATGCTCTTCTTGGTGTTGGAATTGGCAGTCTTGTTGGGTTATACTACGTTGTTCAAAAGTACAATGATATTAATAGCTATCCTCCCCGTTTAACTGGCTCAACTTTTATCAGTCATGAAGGTCACTTGGGAGGTACAATTGCAGGATTATTATTCTTTTTATTAACGAAAAGACCCAATCCTCACATAATGAGATTTTAAATCAAAATAATCAAATAATATAGAAAATTAATCAATTTTTTTTAAAATAACTATAAATTATAATATTTAATTATTTCAAACGATAATATATATTTGATTGATTACCTCTTGTGATAAATATATTTATATTAATTTTTTAAAACTTTAAATTTATAATTAAATATTTATTATATCATTTATTATCAAATACATACAACCAAAATTTTAATATTAGTTGTATATCATTAATATATTGTAAATATGATTGATTTTATTCGAAATATACTCTATTCAATTACTAATAACATTTTTTATATAATTGATAAATTTTTATTAAATAATAAATAATAAATAATGGAAATACAGTACCAATCAAATTATATTTTTCAATATATAATAAAATTTTATTATCATATAAAATCGATTAATATCTAAATAAAAAAAATTTGTTCATAATATATGATATCAATTCAAATATTATGATTTTACCTTCTATTTTATAAGCGTAAAATAAACCATTTTTTTATTCAAGCGAAATATTCTTACTAAAATTTGTTAGTAAAATCAGCTTATCTTAATATTTTATTTTATATATTATTTATTATTCGAGATATTTTCTTCGAATCTAAGTAATAGCAATCTGATTTCCATTATTTATTTTGTTATCTCATGTTTAATCCAATGAATTATCATAGAAATGGTAAATAAAAAAGGCAATAAGGTAACATAAAACAAACATTGAAATGATGCTGAAAGGTTTCAAATACTCTATAGCAATTTTAAATATTCTAAACACTGTAATGATACAACAATTTTAAAGTTAATTCGCATCATCAGCATTTTAAAACTATTATTATACATAAATTCAACATGTACTAGTATTTTTCTATAAAATGAACAAATACGTATCATTCAATGATCATACTTTTGAAATAGCCATTTTCTAAATTGCCAAATTTGTTATGACGATCAATTATAAAAAATCACTCTATTTATCAATATATTTTGAATTAAATTTCAAGTACAATCTGTAAAATCTTATAATAAATATTTAATACTTTGAAAGAGTGTTTGTTAATAATTCTATCTAATATAAGATAATATTACTTTAATAATAGTGAATATATAATTTATTTAATTTGTATTTTTTTGATCTAATATATAGATATTATTTTATAATATTTAATTTTCTATTCAAAATTTATGCATTTTTGAAACGCAACAAAATTGAAACCCATTTTCAATTGTCCAATTTAGTCAAATATTAAATAGTACCAAAATTTTAACAAGAATAAAATTTAGAAGATCATTATTCAAGCATTTTCATTGAGTAGTATAAATATAGTTGATATACTTTAATGAATTATGTATTCATTATATTTACTAAATTTTTATTTAGTGTCATCTATTAGCAAGCATGATTCCTGATTATTATAAAATTCAATTTTCAGCCCCATTTGCCATATTTCTTGTTTGGGGTATTGTTAATCTAATCGGTCAGTTCACTAATACTGCAAGACCAAGAAAAGATTCTAATGAAGTTGCTGGCAGTACTCCTATCGAATATTCTACATTCGGCGACCGAATTGCGAATGCAGATCGCCATTTGTTAGATGGACTTTATTTACTCTCCCTAGCAATTCTCTTCAATGCATTTATGTTGGGTAACCATGCTGCATCAGACACCTTCTCATTAATTTCAATGTTCTCTGTTATCATTGGAAGCGGATTCCATATGATTGGATTCAGAATAGCTGCAAAATTCTTATGGATCATATTCGTACTATCTATTCTTGCCATAATGATCATTGGATACACCACTCCCGCTCCTCTTTATTATATCTCTTACAATCCTATAGTCAACCCCAATCCAAGTCCCTTTAATATAAATGGATATAATCCAGTATTTAATCCAAATAGTGGTCAAATGTAAATGGGTAGTTGAAGATACATTCATTATTGTTAATTAATCTTTATCAACATTATTGTTAGATTTTTTATAATAAAGAAATTTTAATAAATTTTAAGAAAATTTATAATATTTTTAAAAAATTAATCATATTAAAGATATAATGATGAATTAATATTACTCTTTGTTATTACTAAATGAAATAAAATAGAAACAATTTGTTTCATTATTGATATCTGTTTACTATTAAAATAATTAATTGAATTCTAAACTTAATATAAGTACACAAATAGTTTCCAATTAATTAGTAAGAACTGAAAATATCTCATAGGAAACTGATATAAAATATTATTTTATAAAATTAAATCTAGAAAATAATATTGATAAAAGTATAAATTTTACTTGGATTTTTTATTTAGATACATAATAATTAAAATAATCAGCAATGTTATGTAAAATGTTAGATATTTGAATTAAATAAATGCAGTTAAATAAATGACGTTTACTTACATGTTAGAAGTTATTCAGGAGATTGATTTTTATCACCGAATCCAAATATCATCAATACCTCTTTTATGCACCGAACTGCATGATAAATTCTATCATCTTTATCCAAGACTTTTCTCTTAACATGTTAGAAATCATAATAAACCCAAATTTATGCGATAAGGCTTATAAGTTTTCGATTTCAGCATAAACACTAATTGGTATAAAGGTGATATTTGCCTTCCAATCCTGACATAATTGATATTGTGCTTATCAAATTCTTTTTATTGAACATATTAATCAATTATGGTTCCTACTCACTTTGAAATTCCATTCTCTGCCACCTTTATTATTTTTCTAATTTGGTTTATTGCTAACCTTGCGGGCCAATCCCTAAGTGTCAAAGCAGTAAAAGGTGATATAGTTGAAATAGGCACCACAACTATTGAACCTTCTTCTCTAGCATCTCGAATTGCGGAAATTGAACGCTACTTACTCGACGGCCTCTATATACTATCCATTTCTGTTCTCTTCAATGGATTCATGTACGGTAACCACGCCTCAATCGATGCCTTTTCATTAATTGGTATGTTTGCTATTATTATTGCTTGTGGATGCTATTTTGCTGGTGTTAAATTGGTCGCTAAAGGTTTTTGGATTTTATTCTTAATCTCTATTTTTGCAATTTTTGTCACTGCTTTTTCAACACCTTACTATTATTAAATCCTATATTGAACAAAGCTTCAAATCAATATTTTATATAATTTAGTTAATAAGTTTTCATACAAAAATAAATAATATTATTAACTGTAACACTTATATTGTGTATTCAAATAATTTTTTTTGATTTTTTGTAATTGTGAATGTGGGTACTAATATTTTATATCATTCAATATTTAATACACTAATTCTTAAAATAATGTTTGTATAAATAATATATTAATTTTATACACATTATGTGTTCTTTGTTGAAATGCTGATCTTTCGTCAAGTATTATGATTAGAAAGAACAATCTTAATCAATATTGATATTGTATAAAATTCAAAATGCAACTTTAATAGATTATAAATACTTAAAATGTAATTATTTTAAATAATATTCAATATTTAAATAATTAATAATTAATAATTAATAATACAATATAAAATATCATTCATAGACAAAAATTATAAATAACTGAATGTATACAAAAATAGCTTAATTCTATTAATGTCTTGTTAAAGAAGCAAGATGTTAATTTATGGCGGAATTATGGTGTCAATTGATAAGGTTGATCGATTTTATTTAATTTAGTGATAATAAAGCAAAGAATTAAAATGAAAAGATTGGTATTTTTCTAAGGCATTTCAATTTCATACAAAATGTTTTTGCTTGAGTGATTATGCATCAAATCGTCCATTAGCTTTATTAAATTTATTGATGTTCAAGTACTTTAAATGAAAAATTTAATAGAACATTAACCAAATATTGATAATTTAAAATATAATATTAAAAAGATTGTTGTTTATAGAATACCTAATAACTAAATATTAATTGATAAATATATGATAACGTAAATAGATTATTAAAAAGGAATCCTTATTACTGTTAATGCAATTTCCGATTTCACTAAATTATTATCATTGTCCATAAATTTCATAATAAATGGCTTAATGTTCAAATTTTCAGGCATTATAAGCAATTTATTATAAATATTGGGCCTTGCAACTATGAAAACCATCAATCAATTGATTGTTATTTAATTGCAATTAATATTTATTATATTCACAACATGATTCCTGAATTTTATAAAATTCCCTTCTCTGCTGCTTTCGTTGTATTCTTGGTTTGGTTTGTGTTAAATCTCATAAGCCAATTCTTTAGTATAAAAGAATCTAAAGGAGAAACCAATGAAGCTACTACTGAATCCCATCCATTACCATCACGCATCGCCCAAGCAGAACGTTATATATTAGATGGATTTTATATATTCTCCATTGCAGTTCTCTTCAATGGCTTCATGTATGGTAACCGCGGTTCCATCAATACATTCTCATTGATTGCTATGTTTGCTATCATTATTGGAGGAGGATGCCAATTTGGAGGAGTGAAATTGGTAGCTAAAGGCCTCTGGATTATATTCTTAATCTCTATCTTTGCAATGTTCGTCACTTCCTTTGCTACCCCCTATCCTTATTATAATCCTGTAGCTGATCCAAGAGTTTATTACCCTGATACCTACAATCCTTACGTTAATCCCGTCTTAAATGGATAGACTGTATCAATTATGAATTCATGCAATGTATCTTTTTAATATATTCCTACCTTTTATTTATTATTAAATAAATCAATATATATATACTTTTAATATGAATAGTTTAAAGAATAATACATCCTTCATTATTGAATTTTTTTAATATCAAAACTTTGAAATTCATCAAGATTATTTAAAAATACAACCAAAAATTACTTATTAAAAAATTGATTGTATACTGTTGAAGCTTTGGCAGTATACCTATAAATGATATAATTTTCCTACTCAGCTTATTCACTACATATTAACCTATGCATTCATTATTCAATCTTGTAACAATATTTTAAACCAAAGTCATAAAAAATCATAATTTTTTAAATAATCAAACCTATATGAACTAAGTCAATCAAAATAATCTTTATGATATGAATATCAAAGAATTGAAATTCTTTCTGGGACAATTTATAATAAAGCTATATTGTCACGGGCCGGAAGGCCCGTTCGACCTTAACAATTCAGTTCATTCGAGAACCCCGTCACTGATTCACCTGCAACGTGATCACAAAATACCCCCGAATAATGCAATCAATCGTTTCATCCGACGTGTCGCTCGTACGCTGGAAAGACGCGTCAAACAAACTATAAATATACCGACTACAGCCAAGTTGGCACGTCTGTCCTCTTCCTAGGGTACTGCCCAATAATCCAGATTAAACAATAAATTACCCCTTTTATATCACCTAACAGACGCCGTCCCAGAAGACGACTATTTACTTAAAAGTTATTAGACACTAGACTTCCCAGCCAGTTTCAATATATAATTATATTTCAACATTATTGATATAAAATTAAATACCTTTCATAATTAATGATCTCATTGTATATCCTACAATATGTTACTTTACATTTCAATACAAATATTTTTTGAATTATTTATCATAATCTCTTTTAATTCCTATCATATAAAATAAATAATGATAATTATTGTAAAATCATAGTAAAATTTATTAAAAATAACAAATTTTATTGAGGATTATAGCAGTCATATGACAATTTTTATTAATTTCAACCAATCAAATTAATTTATTCAAATTTATTGTGACGTAAATTATCAAAATCTAAACTATAAAAGTAGATCAATTCATATAAATTGATATTAAAGTTAATTTCAACTAAAAAATTCTACAAAAATGAAGACAGCTGGTAAACCACAATTAACAACAGAATAATATTTGATATTAATCAATATATGCATAGTTCCTCCTCTTCTCAGTACTAAATACGTTCAAGAAAATTTAAAAAAATTAGTATTACTCGATGCCAGTTGGTACATGCCTAATGTTCAGAGAAATCCTTTCAAAGAATTCCAAACTTTGAGACTACCTGTAAGTTATGGTTATCTTTTAAAATTTATTTTATAATGATATATTTTGTTGTAAATCTAGACCAGTCGATTTTTTGATATTGATGATATTAAAGATCATAATTCTAAATTACCTCATATGTTACCCTCACCTGAAGTCTTTTCTCAACACATGGGTAAAATTTATTAAATTGTATATTTTTAATATATTCTAATAATCAATATTTTATTTAGAAAGACTAAAAATTCAACCTAATGATCATGTTGTTGTTTATGATACTCAAGGGGTTTTTTCGTCACCAAGAGTTTTCTGGACTTTTAAAGTACAGAAACTCAAATGAGTTTATTGAATATATTAATTAATTTTTATTTAGGCTTTTAATCATGATAAAATATCAGTATTAAATGGAGGCCTTCCACAATGGAAACTAGAGGGAAGAGAATTAGTTACCGATTTATATTCATCAAATGAGCTTGATTCAATTCCTAACGTAATTTCATATTAAGTTTTGTATTTTATAACCTAATTGATCTAATTACTATAGACCCAATATCCTGTACCTCATTTAAATTCAAAGTTATTGAAAGGATATAATCAAGTATTAGATATTGTCAAACAGAAAGAAACCAATATTCAAATCTTTGATGCTAGACCAACCCCTAGGTATATATTTATATATACATCATACACTATATTTTATCATTGACAAATAATAGGTTTACTGGAGAACAACCTGAACCTAGACCTGAGCTTTCTTCAGGACACATGCCACATAGCCAAAGTTTGCCTTTTAATATATTTATCAAAGAGGAGCAAGGAGTAAAATTGTTCAAATCACCTGAGGAAATTCAGAGTATTATTAAAGAAAAAGGAATTGACCTTCATAGACCTATTATCAATACATGTGGTAAGTTATTATTGGTTAAACAATATTTAGACAGATCATATTAAGGTTTCGTTATAGGTAGCGGAATTACTGCTTCGCTTTTATATTTTGGTTTAAAGTATGCCAGCTCATTCCCAATTGATTCCAATGAATCATCAGTCAACGTTGAAGATTACGACATTTCCGTTTATGATGGCTCTTGGACAGAATACGCATCCAAAGAATCCAGCATCATTCTTAAGAATGATTAAACATTTATTTAATTTTTTTTCTATATATTTCAAATATAAATAAAGTACAACGATCTTTATTTCATAATTTTAAAAAATTTTCTTTAATGATCAATTGTATCAAATATACTAATTTTAATTATTAATATTAGATTATTGAGCTAATATTATAAAATATAATAAAATTAATTTCTTTAGCTTCTAATTGATTATTAATTATAATATATTAAATTTTATATTTGGTTTTAATAAGTTTGATAATATTAATATATAATAAAATAATAAATCTTTTATAATAAGTGCTTTACATTCTCCTCATTTAATGAATAATATATCAATAAATATATTTATTAGAGATCAATCTAAAGAGTATGAAGGAGGAGGAATATATGTTGGTGGACTGCCCATTTCTAAACATTCTTTAGGATAAGCTTGAAGTTGAACAGGGATAATGAGGGTAATAGATTTGTTTCTAAATATTGGGAATTGAAACTGGATTTTAAGTAAATGCTGAACAGATATTAGTAAAGTATCAGTAGAAAATTTGAGCTTTGGTCCTTTGAAAATCCATAATAACGCTTCTAATTGAATCAGTTCCTGATCTCTTTTTGAGGAGAGATGGATGTTCCTGACTACATATGCTTTTGTATTATGCTTGACTTGAGTTGGGTCATCGATGTTGGATAGTAAAGATGTCTTCTGTATAATACTAATAGAAATAGATTTTGGCCAGTGTACACCGGATCGTAACTTTTGAATTTCTAGCTTTAAACCTGTATATTTTTCGTTGGGAAAAATTACTTTAGGAATATGCAGTTTTATCATTAAACTATGTTCAACATGCAGTATTTCTTGGTAAGGTAGAGGTTGATGGGGTTCATAAGCATTCAAGCAACATCTGAGAACCTTGAAAGGATGGATTAGCTTCATGGGCGTGAATTGAGGTGATTTGATGGAAACAATTACAGAATAGGATATTTTGGCTAGAAAAGTATCATATGTACTTGGCAATTCTTTGTTAATCATGAATTCGAAGGGTAAGTAGTGCTGCCTTGCTCCAAATCGCATTGGTTGACTAGGCATCACGATTGATTGAATCAAATGAAGAAATTGATGTTTACTACCTTGAGAGGGCATGGTCTGAAATTTTCTAAATAATTTAGGTGTAGATTTAATACTCGACTCGCCAATTATTTCAACATGAAATTCTTCTAAAACGATTTCCCTCAACATATGCACTCTTACAACTCCTTGTATAATGGTTCGTTCCTTTGACTCTGCTCCTAAGCATGCCATATCGTTGGCCATATGAATATTGCAAGATACAATAGATTTCAGATGTGGCAGTGTAGATTGATTCCTACCCACAAAATTACTAATGGTGGCATGTCTCTTTACATCACTATTCTTCCATTTAGGATTGGAAGATATTTCAAAAGATCTGCTAATTAAAACCATTCAAAATAAATTAAGATAATTTTTGATATAAATGAATATTTATAATTGATATATAAAAACAGGCTTAATCAAATCATAAAATGATTTTGTTCAATATTGAAGTATATTAATGAATATTAGAGATGAAGATGAAATGTAATTAATGAAAGCTTGGTAAAAAATAAACAATATCGTCCTACCAAGTTAATATATATTCATTCAGGTTCAAATCAGTTTCACTTAAAAACTTATTTATTTTGAATCAATGAACCTAACTCAATTTAGTGAAGATCCGAAAATTTTTAGTCATATCAGCCTAATTTATCAATTTTGAATCTTTCGATTTCATTGGTTCATAGACTAGTACTCAAAATAAATTAGTGGTGACTGATCTTTACACTAGATGATAATGGAAAAATTGGTGACTATCCTCCTTTTTACACGAACTCCTCCAATATCCTTTAAGAATTCTTCATATTGTATTCTTAATATGAGTTAATGGAATAAATGAAATTGATTCTTTAATATTAAAAACCTTAAAATTTTTTCATAGTAATCTCCGCAAATTTATTTGTTTCATAAACAGTTTAGCTTCTTATTATTGGTTACCTTGACCAAAATTGATATTTTATTTAATATAAAAAATTTAGATTTCAATTGATTCAAACTAAAATTAATGAAAAGATATTATTATTGATGATAACAATAAAAGTTGATTGAGGCTAATTCATTGAAAGTACTTATTAAAACTAATAAATTTATTCTATCTTAAAACTGATTTTTCTATTTTATGAAAACTTGATGCTACTGCCACTTGATAATACTACTTTATTATTAAGATCAATCGAAAAAAAATTAAATATTGAAAATATAGCTAAATTCTGGTCCACTAATTTATTATATACTTGTTAATATAATTTTAATCAAAAATGAATGTTATGACAAATATATGATTTTATTCCTTATCAGGATCACGAGATTAAATTAACCTAAATCAACGAATTATATTTGGGCTAATGTATTCACTTAAATCGACATAAAGACTTTATTTCAAAATTTATTCTTTGAATATAATATCATTTAGATAAAAAATATGCTACGAATTGAAAATAATAATTAATATAATACCTATGGGTATATATCAACTCACAAACTTTCCATTATATAGTGGAATATTAACATTATAATTATATTATTGACTAGGAAATAGGTCTATATTTTTGAAATTTAGAAGCATGATTCTGTTTTGCAAATGTTTGATTGAATATCAATTTTGATATTAATGAATATAAATCATTAAATAAATTAGTTTAATATCATTATTTGGATATCGCTGTATTTTATTACATTATGTTTGAATAATGATATTTATAATATAGCATTTAAATAATAAATCCTTTTTGGAATAATACTAAGCAAAATGATTGATATTGCACATAATGAATAATATGATCATTATATATGATATTATAAAACTAATGTTTTCAGCAACCAATACCTAAATTTTGATTCATTAATGTTGCTCTCATGAGTTGTTTGAAAATCCAATACATAAACATAAATGTCAAGATATATGATTTGATTTATTTATTATCATTTAAACTATTTACATGAATTACAGACAACCCACAATTGGTCAAATTTTAGATTTTCAACAAAATGGATACATTCATTTTAAAATTCAAAATTTAATTCAATTTTACTTAATATAAATTTAAAAATTAATCAAATGAACTTAATAATACTTAACATATTGAATAAATAATTGAAAAAACTCTTATTAAAATGTATAAAAACATTAAGTTATCGAGGGTTCTCTGTATTAATATACAAGTTAAATAATATTTAATTGATGTTAAATCATCTAAAAAAATACATAAATTTATGATTGATAGATTTGAATCAATTCAATTGAATTTTTAATTTATAGATTTAATTAATATAATTTGGCAATAAAATTGTTATATTAAAATATGATTAAATATGTTTAAACTATAATTATGTTATATATTCAAAAAATTGGTTTATTAATTCACAATTTCATCATTTTTATTAATAAAATAATGATTCAATATTCATCTCCACTCTCATATCTTAAAGTACTTGAGCTACCAATCATGTATCAACATTTGGAAATTAGGTTATCAGCCCAAGTAATCAATTTAATTTTGAATTTAATTTAAATTTTCAATATTGGATGGTGTGCAATTTCTAAATTTAGAAATATAAAATATTATCTTATATACTAATATATAATATTTAAAATAATTAAATTCATTTGAATTAATAAATGGTAATTGTGGTTAAATAAACTATAAAGACTAATAAAAGTTATAATATTAGAAATTCTGGAGTTATAGTTGTAGAACCATTATACAATATTATAATCAATGTTTTATCAGAAATGGCATAATTGTATTTAAATTTTGATACGTTGATTTTATATTTAACAAAATATCATGAATTATAATATTATATAATGTTGTTTATATTACTTTTGAAAAACTTTTAATATTACATATAAATCAAAATAACATGTATACATTTTAATCACACTTTTCAATATATCAAGTATATATTTGATAATCTAATTTCTTTGATAAATGGCAAATTTGATCAGTTTTGTTCAAATTCAATAGAATATTCTCATGCTTGCTGTTGATTGGGTGTTGATCTTATGCTATTTTTAGCCATATAATACACCAAAAAAAAATCATATAAATTAGTAGTTCAGGCTTAAAATTGAATTTACTTTGTATTATATCTAATTTTAATCTAATATTTTGAACAATAATATATATCATAATGACGATTCAAAATTACGTTGATTTCAGAGGTGATGACCACACTAAGAACGGACACTGGAATGATCCACCTTCAGTTATTTTTGCCTTGAAAACCCCTTCCAATAGCTCTTCAACCACTGATGTTAATACTCGACTCACTCAAAATCAAATTGAAACTATCGAAGAAGAGTTTAAACAGGGTTTAAACATTTTAACTCCTATATGTACTCAGGTAATTCAATATTTCAAATTATTATAATTTGGTACTGAATAATTTTGTAGGCAATGGATAAAAAAATACTACTAGATACTCAACAGAGATTAAGTCATTTATTTACCTGGTTAAATCAATTCAATACTAATGAAACAACTCCTTCGACTTCCGATATCATTTGTTTAACAAAATTACAAGAATTTTGTCAAGGTAATTATGTATTTTAAATTTATTATCATTTTTGCTAAATATATATATTTTTTATTTTAGCTATTACTAACCGAAACTATGATACTTGTTATACTATTCAAACCGAGTTAATCACTCTTCAACTTGGAGGTGACTTGACTAAAACTTGGGTTGGATTAAAGAGATACATAGATTTATATAAGAAATATTTTCAATAAAGATTCATTGCATAATATTAACAATTTTTATTTATTAGCATTTATTTATTATACAATATTTTGAGGAGGATAAATTCCATCTTTAATAAAATTATATTTTAATTTGACATAAATTAATTAAAAATAATGAGAATTAACTTTGAATTATCAAAGTTGATATTATAGATATGAGTAATCTAAATATTATCAAATGAAATAAAATTTATTTATATGCCACAAAAAATAATATGATTCGAATTTATATAATATTTTGAATTAATAATATTCTAAATATTTATTGATTATATTAAAAAAATAAATTGACAAATTATTATATATTTACAATTCATTAGAATAATTTAGAATATGTCATTTTTATAATAATATCTATAGTGTTCATTTATTTTTTCAGATATATCACTTGGATTATCTGAGAAATATCTTTGTAGTTGGAAAATAATGCAATTTGATGAAAATCAAACAAAAATGCCAAAACTGGGGTATTTCATCCAAGAAATGATATGTTAAAAATTGATATATAATCAAGATAAAATGTATAAATTTATACAAAATTGGATATTTAATATCAATACAGTTTAATTTTAACTTTAAAAGTTTGGTTCAAATTATATTTTGATTATATATAAATACTTCAAATAATTTAATTCCAATAATATCTCATACAAAATACCAATATATTCAAATTATTTCATAAAATAAATACTTAGTGTTTTTAATATAAATTTGATGAATTCATATTATACTGAATCCAAAACAAAACTCAAATAATCTTATATTCAAAAAGTATTAATACCTGTTTTAATAATTAATAATATTGAATTAATTCAATCAAATAATAATAATAATAATAAATGAAAAATGATAATTTGATAAATTTGAGTGAAAATAGTTAGAGGTAATTGAAAAATTTTAAATATCAATTTATTTAATATATAGTTTCTATTGGAATATTATGTTATACAATATTAAATTGGCACTTTCTCCTCAAGTTAATATTATTTGAAACTTATCCAACTTAGTGAATAAAATAACTTTACGTAGAATTGATTGATTTTATGTTCAAATTAATAAATTTTATACAAAGAAAATGAGGCATTTAAAACGATGAATTTTATTTCTTTGATTACTTAAATAAAATAATGATAAAAATTGGGTAATTTGAAAATGCAAATTATAAAGACTGATATGTTAATATAGTTTTATTATTCAAATGATTAACAATTTAGGAATTGCATTTATCAAACAATTCTTGGTTTTGTATAATTATTTATTTTGCTTTTAAAATTGAACTTTCTATTTCAATACAATATTATATCGTAGTACATATAGAATATATATAATATATATATATATATATATATAATTGAATATATAAAATATATCTATTCAATTGAAAATAAAATTTAGAGCTATTATTTTGTATTAAAATATCTCAATTTTTAATATTCTCAATTTAATACCTGTTTGAATTCATTACATGCTATAAGTATTTAGAGTTTATATTTTTTTAATATTGAAATAACAAAAAATTCAAATTTTTCTTTTACATACACCGCTTTACCAATTAGTTCTAAGCTGTTAAAAACTAATAATTTTTAATTTTTAATTATATTTCTGATTAATTGATGTATCGTGAGTGAAAAAATTATTAGTAAATAGAAATCACAAATTCAAAACCATTATATAAGTTTTTATGATGTTATTTTTTAATTAGTGATTAAAATTTGACTGCTTTTGAATCCCATATTTCTATGAACAATAAAATCAATACATTTTTGGCTATTTAAAATATGTCAGTTTATTGTTAATTTAGATGTAGTTTAATAAATTATAGAATGCTGATTTCAGTAGATAATCACATTAAATTTAGGCACTGTCAATTTCCAAGGCCAAAACCGAGTTTGAGTTCGAGATCTCCCATTTCAGGTAAAACGTCCTCAAATTTAAGGACTATGGAAAATCGGCTGCAGAGTTTAGAACGCTTAATGACTTTCGTGGGGAATCACTTAACAAAAATAAATTGGAATCTTTCAGACGAAGAAGCTAAACTAATCTTTTATCATTTATATAGATCACAAATTATTAAACGCAAGAAGGGCAAGGATCAAAGCTCTGCCAACTACAAATTACACCAATTTTTGACATTGGAGGCAATGAAATATTGGAGAAATCAGTATCAGTTTTACTCACCCTTGAATACTAAAACATCAAGTAGCAACTTGATGGAGAAAGTATATAGAGGATATTTCATTGAATTTGACCCTTATCATTTTTGGCTTACTCCAGAATATTTTTTTGAATCGATCATAAAACATACACATCTTAATTTGTTAGGTCCAGTAACATGTGCTTTAGTTTTAAGGGTCACCTCAATGACAGAAAGTAATAATACTCTTCAACTAAAAGAATTTTTCCAACAGTGCATGTATATTACTCAAACAAACTTGCCCAATATTTATTCAAATCCTACTACTGATAATGTTTTAGCCTTGCTCTTCCTTGCAATGATCTCCATATCATTTAATGATATGATGCAATTTTATAAATATTTCACATCTGCTGCGCGAATGGCAAC